>OX393583.1:7859294-8150799 GCA_947652605.1 Elmis aenea | reverse complement strand
ACTTTTACCGTTTACGAGATCGCCATAGTGGCCCTCGAAAAACGAGAACCCTGTATGTTATAAATAAAATACAAACAGTTTAAAAAATGATTTTATTCAAGACGTTTTTAACAATAATAAAGAAAGTTTTCATGGCAAAAACTTTATACAGTGGCCGTAATTTGCGAGAAGAGAGTGATTTGTTAGCTGTTTAATTTAAAAACAGACCTATACCTTCTGCAAGTATAATTTAAAAATATGTACAGAAATTTCAGAAAACTGCTAATATTTTAACGATAATAGAAGGGAATTATAATAAAAATTTAAACGGCCCTCCATTTAAAGTGAAACAATATCCCAGTCACCAGTCAATTATAAATAAACCTTACTAACTGTCTTTCAACAATTAATTCATATTGTTTCCTTTAAATAATTAATTTTGGGGTAAAATCTTTTATAAATTTTATTTGGCCCCACAGGAAAATTACATTAAATTGAACAGCAGCCAAATCTCTAACTCTCCGTAAACCATGGCCACTGTAAAAAAATTACCTTGGCCACTCTTTCTTCATCGGTTAAATTATTCATTTTGATAAACGTTAAGAAGTAATTAAATTGATGGACAAATACTGTCAAAATTGAGGTTTAATGAAAATCCCGGCCTTTCAGATTTAAAAAATCATCAAATTTTAGATTAATATCTTGAACTAAACATCGTACCCTCAGTCTTAACACTAGTACCATCAGATGCTCTATAATTTTATCTCTGTATTGGTACCATTACCTTTCGGATAAGTAGAATTGGCCAGCGGGAATTCACGTTCAAAACAATATTAAACACCCTGTACATATACTTTGGATAAATCAAAATTTGGACTTAAGATATGTGCAAAAAAACGGAAATATTTGAACGTAATATGTACAGGGTAGTCCAAATTAGATGGGATCACATGGGTATTTTGCTTAATAGTCAAAATAGAGAAACGGTTAAATTACCAAAACTGTGCAATTTTTTGGGACAAACTCAGAACCGTTTTCAAAAATATTCTATCATTTCCGGTTTTTGAGTTATTAAAGAAAAACTGTTTTTTTGAAATATTTATGTGTCATATCTCCCTTACTGTTTAAAATATCGAAAAAGTTTATGAAGATTATTTTTAGATATGTTTATGTAGATTTTGATAGTACTAAAAAAAAAATTTGACGTCTGCCGTTGAAAAGTTATGACACAAACGCACATTTTTTTAAATGGAAGCTATTTAAATGATAGAATATATTTGAGAACTGTTCCGAGTTTGTCTCAAAAAACTGCACATTTTTGGTAATTAACCGTTTCTCTATCTTGGCTATTAAGCGTGATACCCATGTAATCCCATCGAATTTGGACCACCCTGTACACCATTGTTTCACTTTCTGTTTTACTGAAAATGACTTTAACTTTATTATTTCAAATGGAATATCCTGTTTATTTTGATATTTTTGGAAAAAGAAAGCAATTTTGGATACAACTGCACCATTTTGGTTAATTTTCAAAACCTCAAATAACTTTTGGACCAAAATTTATTCATTTGCGTGTCGTTACCTAGATCAATTAAAATTTATTATCTCAACAAGTGTCGGTAGAATAATTTTACGAATTTTAATAGATATTTAGGTTATTTTAATCGGCTTCATAAAAAAAAACAATGAAGGTATGGTTACTTCTGTGGGAATTTCTTCGTCAAATTATGCGATGGATTCAAAAACATCCGCATAAATTAAAAACCACGATATATAAATTAACATTTTTCGTATTTCTACAGTAGGTACGTGACTTTTCTTAAACAATTAAGCAATGTTATGGCAGTGAACTGAAATTTTTTATTTAAATGTGTCTTTTTATCTAGTTGTAGTTAGCTTAGATAACTCAAACCGATTTAAATTAATCTAAAGTCAACACAAATTACCAAAGTTAATGGCCCAGCTTAACATTGTAAGATAACTGATGCTTTTAAGATTGTTCTGATGATCAGAACTCAACACTTAAACAAAATTCGTTAAAAATTAAAAACAAACTTGTTCTGGAAGTATGAGATTACTAATTACCAAAACGTAGTAGAAACATCAGTTATTTTTTGTAACTATTGGCACAAACGTCTCTTTAAAAGTTGTACCATTTAAAAAAAAAGTATGACACCGTATGAACATTCTTGAAAAAATTCTTTAACTAATTTTGTTCTTACGTTGTGCAGTATTTAAAAGAGGGTTTTTAATCTAGATAAATTAGGTGATTTAAATTGCAAGGAAATTCAAACATGTTCAGTAATTAACGGTAAGTTTAGATTTAGAATAGTATAGGTGTTCTCACAATACGTAACGTAATTCCGGGAGAGTTGCCCTATGGGAGAGATGCCTCGGTTGTTCTATTTTTGCATGCTAATGCCAAAATTTGTACTGTATTATTGTTCCGTAACAGTTGTTATCTGGAAGGCATACTGCCGTTGGCAAAAATTTCGGGTGGTGTGCGGTTTTCAACAAAATAAAGATGAGTTCAATGATTTTAACATAACGCTATAATGTAGTAATAACTTAAAGATACCGGCAATTCGAAATTTACTATTTTTTATGGAATACTTTTAGCCAGCTTTTCAAATACATTGTTAAGGTTATTATTGCAATAGAATACACCGGTATCTTTTAAGTTCCATTTATTTTGCCCTGGGGCATCTAACCCGTACTAAAAGGAGAGTTGCCCCATTTTATCGAGGTACAGATGCCCCGGTGGAACATCTATTCCTTACACACAATACAACAACAACTAATCAATTTATTAATTAATACTGTAACACAAGCATCCTAGAAAGACTATATTGACATTATTTATGAAAAATAAACTGTGTTTAGAGACGCCTACGACGTATAAGAGGAAAACATCTGGTAAAACCAGAAGGCAATGGTCTTCAGAACAATTCAGAGAAGAATTAAGAAAAACAAAAATGTTTAACGTGTTCAGGGACAAATCCCTTAGCTAGGATGACCAACCGTAGCAAAGGGATGAAATTTTTGTAATAGTTAGGTAGTAAGTCAACTTGCAAAATACATTTTAATTCAAGTTCTCATTCGAATACATGCATTAATGCGATACAAGTTCTCATTCAATACCAGTCAAGTTGTAATCTTAAACAAACTTCTTAGTTGTGTAAATAAATTACATTAAAAAAATTTAAAGCCGACGTCGAGCTCAATATTTTAAGAAGACAAACAAGCAGACTAAGCGTCGAAACGGTCGTCCTTCTTTGCCGTCGTTATCGTCGTCGTTCATAATGACGTCGTAAGTGTGTTAAGTTGATAATGATCAATCGATCGTACGATTCGTAACATATCAATAAAAATACATTTTGTATTAAATATTTTTGGTTTCATTGATCGTTTAAGACCGGGGCATCACTCCCATTTATTTGGGGCATCTCACCCGCACTGTCGGGAGAGATGGCCAAAAACATGGTTTTGTTTAATTTTGTTTTTGTAAACTACAGGTAGTAACATTCAAATTTTGAATGTCGTGCGTTATTCTCAATTGACTTGGCTATGCATTTACATTTTGTCGGAGACTACAAAGTCAAACATTATTAAAAGGTGATATTTTTGCCTTAGGTGGGGCAACTGTCCCGGAATTACCATATACAGGGTCATTCAAAAAGTCTGCAACCAAATGAAAAAGTTTTTTAACAACTTCTCAAAAAATTGTATTCAAGTTGGTGCATGGCCTAAAACTTATTTTAAGATGCAGATAAGTTCAACAAAAATTCATACAACACTAGGTTCAGTCGCGTAGCAAGGGGAGACGGGGGGACATTTTTTTGGGCGGCAGTTTTAGTCTACCCATATGGGGTAAAAATTAAATCTCGGGGTAATAAAGGAACAGAAGATATAATAATCAGTACTGGCACTAGCGCTAGTCCCAATGAAAAATTAACATAAAAAAAGAATTCTTATCGAAGTTACAGGGTACAGTCGACCTGACTGCACTGAAAACCCGCCCCCCTTGTAACGACAGATATTTCATGTAGCTAATAAAATGTATGATAGTGTACCAACCATAGATAAATACCATCCATTCATAAAAATTATGAAACATTTCATTTATTTTTGGCATTAAATTACATGCACTATATTGTAACAGGAATTTTTCACTTTCGTTCTATTGCAAACATTTTTATAATCGTCTAATTATTTGTGAATTGAGATGTACAAAAGTTTCGAACATTGGTAAGAGAACTTCCAAATCAGAAACAGTGTGTAATGACGATTTTTCATTACCCGTATGTGAAAAGTATTATTGTTGGGAGGTTTTTAAGTACGTGATGAAAATATTGGTCGTACGCGACTGGCCTAAGTGGGTGATAATTAGTGCAATTTAATAGATATATAAAATCCTTTATCATTTATATTATATTTGGTGTCGTGTCTAAGCAAGGTAAAGTGCCTTTGAGGAAATTTACAGTAATGTACACTTTTCGTTCATGAAAACAAGCAAGAAAAATATAAATTTAAAGCATCAACTGACATTGTTCCGTTTTCTATTTTAAATTTTAAGCTGAAATGTGGTGTTTTTTTATGTTTATATTTACATTATTACTTTTATGTAACTTTGCTAAATACAGGGTGTCCCAATTATACACCGTCAAAAAGTAGGTGCATATTCCTGAGTGACAATGATGACCATTTGTCAAATATTTTGTTATCCGAAAATGCTTCCTTTCAAAGTTAGAGACCTCCAAAGTTGCAAGGAAAAAAATCAAAAAATCGATTAGTACGTCCTAGCCGTTTAAGCTAGAGCTCTCAAACTTGGCCGAAATGTTTGGGTGTTTCCCATTGACTTTGTGGGATAATTAGAAAAAAAACACGTAATTGGAAGTATGATTTATAGTCAGGTCATCCGCTTACCATCTTCAGAATTTTTTTCTCTGAATAAAATTGAAAATGTCATTCGTCCATAAGAAAGTACGACTTAAGAGGAAAAAATTCGTCCCTCTCTGTTTTTTGCTGTAAACGTAGCCGTTTTCGAGAAAATTCGCGCTTAAGATGCATCGACACTCTGTTTATACACCTCAAATTTTTTTTTACTAAACTTGGCTAATGCCATGCTTGACTTAAGGCTTGTTCATAATTAAGCGGATGATCTGACTATAAATCATACTTCCATTTACGTGTTTTCTTTCTAATTGTCCCACAAAGTCAATGGGAAACACCTTAACATTTCGGCCAAGTTTGATAGCTCTAGCTTAAACGGCTAGGACAATCGATTTTTTGATTTTTTTTTTCCTTGCAACTTTGGAGGTCTCTAACGTTGAAAGGAAGCATTTCGGATAACAAAATATTTGACAAATGGTCATTATTTTCACTCAGGACTATGCACTACTTTTTGGCGGTGTATAATTGGGACACCCTGTATATTATGTATGTGTTCCTTTACCTAAATGGAAACTATTAGTAAAAGTTTTTTCAATAAACTTTTTTTAATAATTCTTAAAATAAGGACTAACTTTACAATTGCCAATATTCCTAAAATCACTAAAACCTAAAAGTATTTTTATTAACGTTATTTTCATCTACCAACAACTTTTATCACGAATAAAATTTCCTCATAAATCGATAATAAAAAACTTTTCCCATTTGCTGCAGACTTTTTGAATGTTAAAATTATCATTTAAAATGCATTAAAAACTTAAAGTCAAATTTCATATTAAGACGTATTTTTAAATTCCAAACCAATTTTTTCAATTAACTTTTTGTAACTCTTAAAATAACGGCACTAAACCCTCGCAAATATCCCAAAAATCGACAAAATCTAGTGATATGATTTTTATTGAACTTTAAATAGTACAAGATTTATTATCTATATTGAGTGGAAAATAATTCAGGTTAACCCTAGCTTTTTCTTTAGTTTTTACTTTAATCAAGAAATCATACATAAAATATACGCATAAAACTCGATTATCCGAACATATGCACACTTCAACATAATTTCCGGTTATCCGGAAATGGCTACAACTTTTTTATTTCAAAATAAACTCCCTGTATTATTTTACATTTTTGGAAAACAAAAGAATTTTTAACACAACTACACTATTTTGAAAACATTTTATAACCTTTTAAGTTATTTAAAAAACATATTTTTTAATTCATGAGTATACACGCTGTGCCAGTTAATACTCCCCAGTACTGTAGCTTCATTATTTTATGAGATAAAACCTTGGTGTTCATTACAAAATATTCAAACAGAGTACTGTAGGCTACTTTTTCGTGACTACGATACATTTTTCTTCGTTATTTAACTTGATATGAAATTTCATCTAGAATTGCCAGCCAACCAGGGGTTTGGAGCGGAGCGCGGAGCAGGAGCGCGGAGCAGTGGAGCAATGGGTTTTTGCCCGGAGCGGGAGCGGAGCCCGGAGCAAATAATTTTGATTGCTCCACTGCTCCACTTTACTATTATAAACTACTTTTTTTTTTTTATGAATTATTCTCATGGGTATAGTATTTAATAAAACTATAAATAAACTGAATTTTATTTTTTTGAAGTAAAATTATTATAATGTAACTTTTCTGAATATTAATTTTCATTATTTTGTATTTGAATTTTGAAAAATTTTTAAGAGCTTTTTTTTTCTTTTTTTAACTTTTGAAGATCAATAATTTGTTCATTTATTTAATTTCACTTGTTTCTTAGGGTCAAATATTGTAATTTTTGGTCCATTTCCACATATCTCATAAAATTTTAGCTTTGTTTAAATAACAAATTTTTAAATAAAAAAAATTATTTGATTAATATTTGGAGCGCGGAGCGGAGCGGGAGCGGAGCTGGAGCAGGCATCTTGATGCCGGAGCGGAGCTGGAGCGGAGTAAGTAAAAAATTGGACTGCTCCAAACCCCTGCAGCCAACTACATAAATATTAACAAATAGCTATTAAAACTTCCAACTACTAGTATTACAATTCATGTTCTTTGAGTAACTCAATAAATAAATAATTTATAACTTCTAAAAAAATGCCAAAACGTAATGTGTTTTTTGGACTATTTAAACAAAATCTACAACTTACAAATTATTTTATTTTTCAATATGCTAAGGCAGTCTACAGTTTTGACAACGTATGAACAATCCTAACTCTACTGCCCGAGTTTAAAATATTGTGGTAATATAATGGAACTAGCCAACAGAATACCAAATTAACAATACAAACATAGCATACTAAATAATAATAGTCAAGTTTAAAATATTGTATCATAACAAGTGCCAGCAGAATTCCAAATAAGCATGGAATTCTAGACAAAAGACTAACGCAGTCAGTAGTGTATAACAAAATCGCCACACAAAGGCGATAGTGTTTTGTTTGCGCTAACAAAAGCTTAATTTTTTTGTAACTTTACAATTTATAAAAATCGTTAATTGAAGTTTAAGGTTGCAGAACACATGAAGACTCGAAAGTAACACCAAAGTTACGATAAATTACTGCAGCCAGGATGAAATTGCTTCTACTGGTATTCAGCTTTATTGCTACAACTAGAGGAGAAACCAATTTTGATGAAGCGTCGTCTGAAAGAGAAAAACGGTTTCTGTTTTACAGCGCGGAGCAGCACAAATACGGTAAGAATTTTTTTGCCGCTTTTAAAATCAAACGAACGAGCTTAGCCAATTTTTTTAGATCAAGAAACCGACGGTTTATACGACTTCATCATAGTTGGCTCAGGTTCCTCTGGATCGGTCATAGCCAACAGACTTTCGGAGGATCCTGGATGGCGAATCCTTTTGTTGGAAGTTGGTCCTGAACCTACAATTATCAATGACGTGCCAATGATGGCGCCTTGGCTTCAATTTACCGACTACAATTGGCCTTACACAATGGAAAAACAGGATAATATTGCACTAGGTGCGGTAAAGCATGTGATAACTAAACCCTAAACATAATCTAAACGTCGATTTAATTTAATTGTTAAGTTAAAAGTCCGTTGTAGCGATTACTGTTGTTGCATATACAAGAATAGAGTGTTACCAGTTAAAATTCGACTGGTGCTAATCGGCATTGTGCACTTGAACAAACTTTTGGTGTCATTTTATCTTAAATTTCCTATTAATTTGACCTTCGTCGCTTTTTGGTGGTCCTCTTTTTTGTAGCAGGACTTTAACAGTCAATACAAAAACGTATTTTAAAACGAATATTCCATATCAACGTGGGCTCGCCCATAAACGCTTCATTTTAATGATACTGGGTGATAAAATTTTCGAAAAAATATCGATAATGTTTGATCGTTTCTCAACCAGTAGATATATTTAAACCAAATTTGGTATACAGCAACACCTTACAGGTTACCACGTTCGGTGAGAATGTCAACCCCCACAAGCATCCAGTGGCGGAGTTGTGGGGGTTCAGTTTCAATACATTTTATAAAAAAACTAGTACGGCCCTATTCAAAATCAAAATCAAACCAGTTTTTGGGTAAGGCATTTTATTCTTAACAAAAAGTGTCTCTTGAGTTTTCTTCGTATCTGCCACCGTTTGGCTTTAAAATATATATATTTTTTAAATTTAAACCCTAGTAGAGTTTATGACAATGCAATCTGGTCTTTTGAGACCAATGAGCAGTTTCATTCTAGCCTAAATTAATAATGTTCAAACTTAGTCTAACGTTTACCCAATAGTAGCCCTTAGTTTGCTAATATAATATAAGTACACTAATTATTAACGTGCACACTACAGCACAGTCTCTGCTTTTAAACTTTTGCTTAAATTATCTCAAAAGGTTTAACCCTTTAAAGTCTTCTTACTAATCCTGTAGTGTCCAGGAGCTGGGTCACCTCGACATTTACATGTTGATGGAGCCTTTCTTCGTGGTTTTTGCAAACTTGTTAATTGTGTCGGTTACAGTGTCCATCTTGAGGTCCCGATGTATGTCACTATTCATGCAGTACCAGGGTGCATCAGCGATGTTCCTTAGTGTTTTGTTCTGGAATCTCTGGCTGAACTAAATATTACTCTGTTTGGTGCATCCCCATAGCTGTATCCCATATGTCCATACAGGTTTTAAAATTTGCTTGTATAGCAAAAGTTTATTATGTAGGAACAGAGAGGAATTACTCCCGATTAGCCAGTACATTTTTTTATATTTGATGCCTATTTCTTCCCTTTTTTTTTCATTCTTTTGAGCAACAGCTTTTCGAACAGTTTCGATATAACAGGCAATAATGAGATTGGCCTGCAAGATGAAACTTCATGGGAAGGTTTCCCTAATTTAGAGATCATAATCACCTCTGCAACTTTCCACAGCCTAGGTGGTACATACTTGGGCCTAAAGGCAGCATTTATTAGGGTGGTCACTTTAACTATAGCTTTCTTTGGAAGATGTCTTAGCACTTCACCAGTAATTAAATCAAACCCAGGGGCTTTTTTTCAGGTTAATATTTTCTTTAATTTCAGTAATTACTTCATTAGGTGTTGTAAGTCTGATTTCATTGTTTTCTTGTAGGATTTTTTCCCAATCAGGAGCTTCTTCGTTTCCTCCATGTGGTTGGAATGTTTTTCTAAATGATCTGCGAATTTTTGGCTTTTTGTTTACTATTTGGGGCCCATTTTCCATCCTGTTGTCTTATTGGCGGGATCTTCACGATTGGTCTTTTTAGTTGTTTGGTCGCTTTCCATAGAGAATAAGTCTGTACTACTATCATTTGTTAATTCTTTTAGGTAAGCATTTATGGAATCGTTTCCGATTTGTTTAAATTCGCGTTTAAGTTGTTGACTGCAGTTATTCAATTTTGTTTTATCTTGAGGGGATCTAGATTGCTGCAGTTTTCTTCTTGGTTTTCTCTTTTCAGAGATCAACTCTTTCTTTTGGGTAATTATTACCCGATATTAAAATAATTAATGTGCTTTTTCCTCTTTCTAATGCTCTTGCTATATCTATTTTTACAAATAACTCACGAAATCAAATAAAATCGTATTTAGAAATGTTATTTTGTTAATTTAATTAATCTAAAAACTTTTTTTTGAAGGATTTATCGACCAAAAAATGGCTTGGCCGCGCGGCCGTGGTCTAGGAGGATCAACATTAATTAACTACATGATCCACGTACGCGGTAACAAACTGGACTACGATCGCTGGGAAGCCCTAGGAAATCCAGGATGGTCCTACCGCGACGTCCTTCCTTACTTCCTCAAATCAGAAGACGCCCACCTGGCCCGCGCAGATCCGGGTTACCACAACACCGGCGGGTACCTGTCGGTACAGGACGTCCCAACAAGAACAGAATCCGTGCACGCGTTCGTCCGGGCCGCGCAAGAAATAGGCATGAAATACGTCGATTACAATGGCAAAGACCAAATGGGGGTGTCTTACGTCCAAGCCACGTTGCGAAACGGGCTGAGGTGCAGTGCGGAAAAAGCGTTTTTGCGCCCCGTCCGCCACCGCCCGAATTTGACGATACGCACAAACAGCCGCGTCGTCAAAATTCTGATCGATCGCAGGACGCGGCAGGCTAACGGCGTCCTCTACGTCCGTAACCGGAAGTATTACGTAGCCCGCACCTCCAAGGAAGTGATAATATCAGCAGGGGCGCTAAGTTCCCCGCAACTGCTCATGCTCTCAGGCATAGGTCCTTCCGCGCATTTACAAGAACTGGGGATAGAGGTCGTTCAAGATCTACCAGTAGGGCAAAAACTGTACGACCACTTGTGTTATCCTGGCCTACTGTACACTGTAAACAAAACTGTAACACTTAAGGAAAAAAATGTGCTGAATATCAAAGCATTCTCTGAACTAATTCATAACGGAAGCGGACCCCTGACCCTTTTGGGCGGAGTAGAAGGATTAGCATACTTAAAAACCCACGTATCGAAAGATCCAGAGCTTCACCCCGACATGGAGTTGATTTACGCTGGAGGCGAATTCAGTTTCGACAGAGGCGAAATCATAAGGAAAACGTTTAGAATCACGGACGAGATTTACAACGCCATCTGGAAACCCGTAGAAGGATCTAACGCATGGACGATCTTTCCAATGCTCCTTCATCCAAAATCCGTGGGTTATCTCAAACTGAAATCGAAAAATCCGTATCACTGGCCGAGATTTTACGGGAATTTTTTGACCGACCCCGAAAAGTCAGACGTGCGGACGTTCATCGCCGCAATACGAGTGATCCAGAAGCTCGCGGCGGCTCCGGCTTTCCAGAAATACGGCGCGCGGGAGGTGACCACGCCAGTGCCGGGATGCGAAAGGTTTGTGTACGATTCGGACCAGTACTGGGAATGTGCACTGAGGCATCTGGCTTCAACGCTGCATCATCAGATCGCGACGTGCAGAATGGGGCCGCCGACTGATCCTGACGCAGTGGTGGATAACGAGTTGAGGGTTTATGGTGTCGGGAATTTGAGAGTGGCCGACACCAGCATCATACCCAGAACCCTTTCGGCCCATACGAACGTGCCAGCTTACATGATTGGAGAGAAGGCTTCTGATATTATTAAAAGCTATTGGATGAAAGCAAAATCAAGCTAAGTGTAAGCCTTAAAAACAGCCGAAAGTGACGAGACAATACAGGTTGACTCTAATTCAAGGTTCAACATGAAAATCGCGCTTATCTTTAAAGCCACAGTCGGTTAAATTGAGGCAAAGTTGCAAAGGGGATATCACCCTATTCAACCTTAAATTTGGAACACATAGCACATGTGTGAATTTGTTAACCCTCCGTCAGGCGCAATAGTAAAATAAATGAGTTCGGGCGCGTTCTCAAGATTCGATTTTAGATGTTAAACTTTGGTTGATTAAGTATAATAAAAATTACCGTGTGAACCTACATTTCAATTTTTGTTGATAAACTTTAGTTGATCAACAAAAACTTTGAACCGTTATCGTTCAAGTAGTGAGTCATCACTGTTCTTCAGTCGTTGAATCGTGTTTGAACCGTGTAAACTATTGCTAGTCGACTTGAATGATTAAAACGCGCATTCGGATAGGTGTCTTTTTTGTATTGACGCTCCCAGCGTGAAAAACAATGGAAATGTTGATGGAATACTTACTGGACACTATAATATAAATCGTAAATTGCAATTGTTATGTAGTTTCATTTGATAGCATCGAATCTTTTCTGGGTGCATAATTGTAAAGCCATTGTAATTTTTCTGTTTTAAATGTACCTATGTATGTATTTGCTGATATGTGAACAGAGTTTATTTCATAATTTGTAAGTAACAAATGGAATTGTAAAAATCAGTTGTTCATACTAAAATATAATAATCTTCAACAATTCGGTTATACCGCGGTTACCCGCCCGCAAACCTGCGTTATAACCGACTTCCACTAGACAGGGTGCCCATTTTTCTAACCTGTTGTATGGGTAACTCCTTTAATATTAAAGATACAGAGACGTTTAAATAAGCAAATTTGTGCAGAATTTAAAGGGAAATCTGATGCCATTTTCAAATTTGACCCTACGTCATCAACTTTGTGAAATATTTTTAAAAAACTGAAAAAGGTCGATTTTTTCAAACTTGAATAATTCCGTAAGCACACGAGCTAGAACAAAAATAAAAACTGACTTTTATAGATGTTTTTACGTAGATTTTAAATATGTCAACGAAATTTTCATAGCACTCTCGATTTCCGAGTTATAACACAAACTTGCATTTCTTAAAATGGAAGTCATAGTTGGCTGTGGCCTTATTAAAAAGGTTTTTTTTTTCTCGTTTCAATGATATATCACTCGATACATATATTTTGAATTTGACCCAAACATTAATCAAAATTTTAAAAAATAGTCAAAACAATCTAGCGAAAAAAATAGACACAATTATGCTTTTTTATACTTTCCTCTTGTACTACTTATATAAGTTAATAAAAATCATTTCAGTGTCTCCGTTTAGTCATAAAGCAATACACACGTAGTCATATATTTTTTTTTAAATAAATATTTAATGAACAAATTTTGTTTATACAATAAATTAAAATTAGAAACTAAACTTACAATATAATATTAGAATAAAAATAATTATGTTACTGAATTAAATGTTCGAAATGCTTACCGTTGGCTTGCGAACATATTGTATCCTGTATCTTTTTTTTTTTTTATTATTATAGATTTATTTGAAGGTACGTCTGCTACAGTGGCCATTGGCACCTTTAATTTTATACATTTTATTTTGTTACATGTGTTAAAAAAAAAATAATAATAATAAAGTTTGTCGTATAAATCTGTGTATTTTAAAAAGTTTATCAGAGCGTTTCCGTGATGTGGACTTATTTAACAAAGGATGCCAGGAGTGCTACTCGCGTAACCGTATTTTGTTAAGACAAATACGATTATCATTATTGTACAATGTTCATTCACGTAATAAAAAAGAAATACATATCGTTATATGATTATTTTTGCCCATATTGCTTTTGTTGGAAACATAGTAACTTTTAACTTATAAAAAGTTTGCTATACGTACTGATGCATGACATCTTTTACGATAAAAAAAATCAACAAGCTTCTTAAAAAAAGACTTAGTCGAACTTTGCACTTCCAAAAACAGTTGCAGACGTGAAGTTGGCTGCGAAATTTTAATATCGACTGTTTCTCTCTAAAAGGCCTTAAATTACTTCAAATAAATACCAAAAACACAACTTCTAAAAGTCTAACATTGTGCAACTGTACGATACAACATATGATAAACACATTAAATTTGTACAATCAGAACGCTGTAAGATAGATTGGTTGCCTAAGTCGAAGCATGTAGCTTTCGCAAAACACAGCTACGTGCATACAAGAACTTCAAAAAATAACTGCTTGTGTTAAGCTAACTCTATAGATTTAAAAGAATTTAAAAAGCATCGCACGACTACGCAGTATTCTTTGTTGTGCAAGAAGGAAGGAAAATCTAATTATCGGTGAGGCAGTAAAAAATTAGGGTGCAGAGCATGGTAGTGTAAACTGCCCCAATTACACGTTACACTAATTTAATTGCACCACCCCCAGTTCCTACGTTAAGTAAACGAACTGCTAAAAGCATACCTCTCAACACATCATACTATACGTATACAGCACTTAAATGATTTACATCTGCCTACATATATTACTATCATTATTGTGACATGTTCTACGCCTTTTTGGATTTTCAGAACAAATAAAGACTACTACTACTAGTATCT
Organism: Elmis aenea; assembly: GCA_947652605.1. Classification (NCBI taxonomy): domain Eukaryota; kingdom Metazoa; phylum Arthropoda; class Insecta; order Coleoptera; family Elmidae; genus Elmis; species Elmis aenea. The sequence goes on along the minus strand of OX393583.1, from coordinate 8,136,660 downwards.
TTGCAGCAACATGTAAAATGATAAAATTTTAGCAACTTACTACAAGGTAACTATCAAAAAAATATTTTGATTGGCATTTTTATGTTTATTTTCATTCACTTTGATCTACAAATAAAGTTTTAGCATTAAGTTATAAAACAAAACACACGCAAACATTCTAAATACTAAATAAATGTATTTACATTTTTATCTGCGAAAAGTTCTTGTTTTTCGTGTTCTCTCAACATAAAGATCATGGAAATTATAGAAACAGTTTTAAATAAAAAGACCTTAGGAAAAAAAAGCTTCGTAATATTATAATCTGAAAATAAGGTTCTTCCACCCAGTTTCTGAAATAACCTGAAAAACTAAACATTTTCGCCTTGTCATTTACTTAGTAACTTGTTTAGTATCAAAGGTGCATATTTAAAGTTTGATATTCATAGTCATGTACTGAAGGTGTTCTTTATCCTGGATGATCATAAAAAATGTATCTTCTTCAGGAAAAGAATATTTAAAATTACATTATGAATACGAATATAAGAGATGTTCCGATTTGGACTGTACTAACTGGTGAAATGTTTGATTAACTAATAACAAAATTGCATAAAAAGTAATAAGTCCACTTATTTAGTTGAGAAAAAACAGTGAAGTTTGGAACACTCTCATTTACATGTATTAGAAAAAATAATCCTGGAAAAATATATTAACTACTATCATGAATTTAACTTTAAAATTTTACTTTAGATTTATTCAATTATTTAGCAAATAAGTAGAAATAAATAATATTAAATAAGACAGAACCATTTATACCTCTATAAAAACAAACTTAACCCATCTTACATATAATTAAACCTGCTGCATATAAGATAAGCTTTGATTAACAAACAAATTCATCTAATTTAAGACATTTTAGCGGATGGTTGATAATAAATACAACAAAACTAAACTATTTCTTCGTAACAGTTTAGGACGCATTGCGTAATAAAACTGCATTTTTGTAAAACAATTTATGCTCAGGTCAAAACCTTGATGAATAAGTGTTAGCTGTAAGACAAAATCATCATTTAGCAAAGAAAGTTGTTTTAATTTATAGATTTGGTATTTCTGTTTCAGATAAACACACCTACAGTTAAAAAAATATATAATGTACCATTTATCAGGAGACAAATCTACATACAATGGTATAGAAATACATTTATAACTTTGATTTATTTCAAAAAGACGGTATTCAGTTTTTTTTTTCAAATGACACTTGTATGTATTAATAAATTCGCAATGTCTTATTCTAATACTTTTGTTATTAAATTTTACAAAAACCTTTAATTTACACAATCACATACAACGATTAAAAAAAAATAATAAATAGCAAGTACCCAAAAAATATACATCAACAAATACTTGTGACAATTTTAAGTGCAAACAGGGTGGTTCACTTTTTTGTAGCAGGACTAACAGTCGATACTAAAACTCATTTTAAAGCGAATATTCCCTAACAACATTGGTCAATAAACGCTTCATTTTAATTTTCGAAAAATATCGATATTTTTTAACCGTTTCCCAACCACCAGTAGATATGTATATTTAAACCAAATTTGGTATACAGCACCGCCTTACAGGTTACAACGTTCGGTGAGAATTGCAAGCCTCACAAGCAACCAGTGGCGGAGTTGTGGGGATTCAGTTTCAAAAGTTTTTATAAAAAACTAATACGGCCCTGTTTAAAATAAAACTTGAACTTGTTTTTGGATGGAACATTTCATTCAAAACAAAAAGTGTCTCGACTTTTCTTCAATCAGTCATATTAATGTTATGAAAAACAAAAACGAAACAACTATTTTGCAAAAAAAAACTTATCTCTAACGCACCGTAGATAAAAACGAAAGTAACAAATAATGGAAGGAGCAAGTGGATAATGAAAGTGTTGTGTTACAGAAACCTGTTTTCAAAAAAATTAACATAAAATATCCCAGGATTTTGTGGCTAATTGTGTAAAATTACACCTTCATGCTTTGAACAAATCTCACAAAGAAAGCGTTCGTTAATATGAAAGTTGCGTTATGCGTCGAAATCGCATAACGTTCTACGACGAAAAAAAACAACTTTTAAAAAATTTCAACTTGGCATCTTCTTCCGCTTGACCTTTTAATTATCTTTTCAACAAGTGCGTAAGATACACAGTGGACAAAAAGTTATGTTCTGATTGCAAATAATGTCTGAAAGTATTATTACTAAATTTTTTATGTTTTCCTCAACCAAAAATCAACTTAATTCCAAAAATTCTATATTGCAGGTTCCTCAACCTTTTTGTTTTGCGCCCCCCCTTTTTTAAATCAATTTTATTGTGGTCCCCTTTTCTACATTCATTTTTATTGCGCCTTCCTTCCAATCTTTTGTCCTGCCAAAACGCTCTAATTTGTTTTATTTCTCAAATGTCCTGGGACAGTGTAATATATTAAAGTACGTATATTTTTCTTAGTTGCTTTTTTGCTAATGTAAACTTAAAAATACATGTGCGACTGCTATCATTTTCAGTATATATTTTATGTTATTGTGTTTTTCTGGTTATATTAAATAGTTTTGCAACCAATTTCCAATTTTCTTCGCGTTCCCCTTTAGATAAGCTAAAACTGTATCCTTAAGCCGGATCCACATCAATATAAATTTATGTTGTATTTTGTATTTTAAATTCAGCAAAAATGTTTGCGGCGCAAATTTAAATCTGGTTAAGTATTTTACCACGTAAATAATTATCTTGTGTGTTGTACAGCCGAATCCGCTTGTGCACGTTTGTTTGTGCAGAGCGCAACAGTTTGTTGCTAGAGAGCCTGTTGTTATAAAATGGAGTGAAGTTTTCACTTTCTTTGTGCGATGTAAATAATCCGATGTAATTATGAACAATGCACATTTCTTTTTAAAAAATGAGACATGATCAATCACCCAAATATAGGTATTTACGTAGTTAAATGAAACAAAACTACAGATGCACTCAGAATCAAGTCCACATTGACACTATTGTGCACCGCAAATCTCTTTGAAGTTGGCTAAAAACCGACAGCACGATGGATAGCGTGCGTTGTTCGTCACGAAATTATTTGTGTGCATTTCTATGCGGCGCACAGTCCACACCAACAAAAATTTCGACGAACACGAGCAAATTTGTGTCAAATACAACGCCCAACGCACATTTTTATTGATGTGGATCCGGCTTTATATAAACAGTTTTTAATTTTTAAACTTTTTCAACAAAGAGCGAAACAACCAATGCCTGAATTTTTGTGCTAAAATCAAGTCGAAATTGTTTCCGAGCTAAAGCAAGAAAATAGCTGATTCTAGAATAATTTCCCACAATTTTCGCATGCGGATAAGGTGAGTATTTATCCATAAAAAATTAGAACTAACTTTTATCTGTGGGAAAAAAATATCAACACATTAAAATATATTTTGATACCAGAAATCAACGTTTGGACCACCCAGTGCAACTGAAATAAGATCTTTTTTTTTTTTTTTAAATTGATTTTTTGGTGCTTCGACTCCTTGGTCATTAGCACCTTTTGTTTAGTCGTTAAATCAGTCCCCCCAACCCAATGCCACTAACAAATTTTAGGATTCTGTCCGTGTTGGCACTGTCTTCCAAGGCGGCCTTTAGTGTTTCGGGTATGTTCAGAACCTTGCGTCTCTCTTTGAATAGGGCACACTGTATCAGTATATGTTCCACTGTATTGTCTGTTTTGCAGTTTTGGCATACGGGTGCCTGTTCCCCTCGAAGCAGGTGGCCGTGTGTGACGTACGTGTGCCCTATTCGAAGTCTCGTCATCGTTGTTTGTGCTTTTCGTTTATGGTTGCCTGGTCCCGGTCTTGTATCTTCCTTTATTTGTCGCAGCTTGTTGTTGCTGGTATTTCTCCACTCCTGGGTCCACTGGTATTTGATAGTTTCTTTCACCACTGATCTTATGTCGCTTCCGGTCATTGGTATCTTCAGTATGGGTTCGGATATTGCTGTCCTTGCTGCTTCATCGACCTTTTCATTGCCTTCTATGCCTGAGTGAGCTGGTGACCATAGTAGTACCACCACGTTGTTGTCAATTGTTTTCGTGTTGTGTAAAATGTCCTGAATTTTTTGTATATGTGTATTTTTGGTGTATAGCCGATTTATGTTCTGTAATACACTTAACGCGTCACTACATATCGCGAACTTGCTATCTTTAGCATTAGCCGTGTGGTATTCGCACGCTTTCAGTATCGCTACACATTCCGCGGTATAGATGGAAGTGAATTTAGGGAGATGGAATTGTTGGGTATTTTCGATTGAGTACATAGCCGCGCCAACATTATCGTTTGTTCTAGAGCCATCTGTATAAATAAATTTGAATCCCTGATAGTTGTTAATTTTTTCTTTGAACAGGTTTTGATATATTGCTGGGATTGTGGAGGATTTTATGTGTTTGGTAAGAGAAGTGTCAATTTGTGGTTGTTGTAATGTCCAAGGTGGGTATTTGTTAAAAGCTGTTGTCATTATTTTTGGATATGAGAAGTTCATGATTGTGGTTTCTTTATTCACTATTTTTTGTATTGGGGTTTCGTTTTTTAGCATATTGTTTCGGTTCGTGTGGAAGAAGTAGCTGTAAGCTATTTGTTTGGGGTTTTCTAGTAGCTTTATAGTGTAATTTATCAGAAGTTGCTTTCTTCTCAGATTTAGCGGCTGTTCTCCTGCTTCTGACAGGATACTTTTTACGGGGCTCGTTCTAAAAGCTCCGATGGCTAATCTAAGCGACTGGTTGTGGATCGGATCTAGAGTTTTTAAGGTATTTGGTTTAGCCGTTATATATATTATACTTCCATAGTCGATTTTTGATCGGATTAAGGCTTTGTATAAATTTGTTAGTGACTCCTTGTTTGCTCCCCATTTTGAGTGTGCTAAGCATTTGATTATATTTAGTCTCAGGTGGCATTCCTTTTTAAGATTGTTTATGTGAGGTTTCCATGTAAGTCCTTTATCAAACGTCATCCCTAAGTAGTTTTTTGTTTGTACAAATTCGATTTTGTTGTTTTTAATATACAGGGTTGGGGTGTTATGGACATTTTTTGTTTTGCAGAAGTACATTGCCTTGGTTTTACTTGGCGAGATTGAAAATCCAGTATTTCTGCTCCATTCTTCTAGTGTTGTTAACGTTTGTTGTAACTTGTTTTGAGCTGTTTCCAGATTTTTTCCCCTGTGAAAAATGGTTATATCATCGGCAAACAATGTTATTCTGCATTCTTTGGTTATGCCGTCGGTGACTGAGTTCATTGCTATTAGAAACAATGTGACACTTAGTATTTCGCCTTGTGGAACACCATTTTCTTGTGATTTTTCTTTAGATAGGGTCCCATTTGTTTTTACTTGAAATTTGCGGTTGTTCAGAAAATTTTTGACGTAGTGTATAATGTTTCCCTGCAGTCCTAGGTGTATTAGTGATTTTATTATATTGCATCTCCAAGCTGTGTCGTACGCTTTTTCTAGATCACAGAAGATAGCGATTAGCTTTTGTTTGTTTATAAATGCTTTTTGTATTTCATGTTCTAGTGCCATGGTTGGGTCCATGGTACTCCGACACTCTCTAAATCCCGATTGTGCACTATTCAATAATCCATTTGACTCTAAGTACCATATAAGTCTCTTATTGATTATTTTTTGTAGAAGTTTGCTTAGGGTATTTGATAGTGATACTGGGCGATAGTTTTGTGTGTCTGTTTTATTCTTATTTGGTTTTAATATTGGTATTGTTAAAACTGAACCCCATTTTTTTGGGTAGGTATTGTTTTGCCACATATAGTTATAGATAGATAGCAGTTGTATTACCGTTTTTGTAGGGAAGTTTTTGATAAATTCGTTAGGTATACCATCGGGTCCCGGACTTGAGTGGGGTTTCAGATATTTTATACATAGTTCTATTTCTTGGATTGTGAAGGGTTTGTTGATATCGCTATCTGGGTCCGGTAAAATATTAGTATCTTGTTTTTCTATTTGTCTCTTACGTATTTGAAAGTTTTTGTTGTATTGTTCATCGCTAGAGTTGTGGCTAAAGGTGTCTGCGAATTCATTTGCTATTTCTTGTGGTGTATTTATCACTAAGTTGTTTTTTAGGAGTACCGAAGTTTCGTATCTTGTTTTTTTCCCATTTATTTGTCTTATTTTATTCCACATTTCAGTTGCCGGCGTGCTGGCTGTAATGGTAGATGTATATTCTTGCCAGGATAATTTTTTGCTTTCTAAAACCATTTTTCTCGCTATTGCGCGGGTTTTTTTAACTTCGACAAAATTTTCTATAGTATTATTTTTCCGGAAGGCGTAAAAGGCTTTTTTATGTTCTTTTATTGCTGTTTCACAATTTTGGTTCCACCAAGGTATTTTTCTTTTATTATTAGGTTTGGTTCTACTTATAAATTGACTCGCAGTTGTTATTATATCCTTTGTAAAACTATCTATCATTTCGTCGATGTTTTTTAGTTCTTTTACGTATTGTTTATTGTTTTGATGTAACGCTAGTTTGAACTTCTCCCAGTTTGCATTATGTAGCTTCCAGTTTGTATAAATTGGGTGCAAAGTGTTGTCTCTGTAATCCGGAAAGGAAATTTTTATTGGAAAGTGGTCGGAGCCATATAGGCTTGAGATGACTTCCCATGATAAATTTGGAAGCATGGTTGGTTCACACAAAGAGAGATCTATATTTGAGTATGTCCCTGTCCTAGTGCAAAAATGTGTCGCAGATCCGTCGTTTAGCAGGGCCATATCATGGTTTAGTAAATCTTCTATTTTGTTTCCTCGTCTGTCTCTGTGAGTTGAGCCCCAAATTGGGTTGTGAGCATTGAAATCGCCCACTATTATATATGGCCTGGGAAGTTGCTCTATGAGATCGATTAGTTCTGTCTTATTGATTTGTTGATTTGGAGGTAGATATACTGAGCACAGGGTAAATCTCTGTTTGTGGAATGTTGACACTGCAACGGCTTCAAGGTTTGTTCGTAGGTTGATATTGTCTGCTTGAATGTTATTTTTAATCAGAATTGCTACTCCGCCACTGGCTATGCGGTCATTTGGCCTGTCTTTCCTAAAAGTTGTGAAATTTTTTAATTTACCTAAGTGGTGGTCTTTTAGCCTGGTTTCTTGTAGGCATATGTATTGTGGCTTTATATCTGTACTTAATTTTTCGAGCTCGCCTTTGTTCTGATTGCAAATAATGTCTGAAAGTATTATTACTAAATTTTTTATGTTTTCCTCAACCAAAAATCAACTTAATTCCAAAAATTCTATATTGCAGGTTCCTCAACCTTTTTTTAACCCTTTTTTAAATCAATTTTATTGTGGTCCCCTTTTCTACATTCATTTTTATTGCGCCTTCCTTCCAATCTTTTGTCCTGCCAAAACGCTCTAATTTGTTTTATTTCTCAAATGTCCTGGGACAGTGTAATATATTAAAGTACGTATATTTTTCTTAGTTGCTTTTTTGCTAATGTAAACTTAAAAATACATGTGCGACTGCTATCATTTTCAGTATATATTTTATGTTATTGTGTTTTTCTGGTTATATTAAATAGTTTTGCAACCAATTTCCAATTTTCTTCGCGTCCCCCTTTAGATAAGCTAAAACTGTATCCTTAAGCCGGATCCACATCAATATAAATTTATGTTGTATTTTGTATTTTAAATTCAGCAAAAATGTTTGCGGCGCAAATTTAAATCTGGTTAAGTATTTTACCACGTAAATAATTATCTTGTGTGTTGTACAGCCGAATCCGCTTGTGCACGTTTGTTTGTGCAGAGCGCAACAGTTTGTTGCTAGAGAGCCTGTTGTTATAAAATGGAGTGAAGTTTTCACTTTCTTTGTGCGATGTAAATAATCCGATGTAATTATGAACAATGCACATTTCTTTTTAAAAAATGAGACATGATCAATCACCCAAATATAGGTATTTACGTAGTAAAATGAAACAAAACTACAGATGCACTCAGAATCAAGTCCACATTGACACTATTGTGCACCGCAAATCTCTTTGAAGTTGGCTAAAAACCGACAGCACGATGGATAGCGTGCGTTGTTCGTCACGAAATTATTTGTGTGCATTTCTATGCGGCGCACAGTCCACACCAACAAAAATTTCGACGAACACGAGCAAATTTGTGTCAAATACAACGCCCAACGCACATTTTTATTGATGTGGATCCGGCTTTATATAAACAGTTTTTAATTTTTAAACTCTTTCAACAAAGAGCGAAACAACCAATGCCTGAATTTTTGTGCTAAAATCAAGTCGAAATTGTTTCCGAGCTAAAGCAAGAAAATAGCTGATTCTAGAATAATTTCCCACAATTTTCGCATGCGGATAAGGTGAGTATTTATCCATAAAAAATTAGAACTAACTTTTATCTGTGGGAAAAAAATATCAACACATTAAAATATATTTTGATACCAGAAATTAACGTTTGGACCACCCAGTGCAACTGAAATAAGATCTTTAAAGCACATGTATAATTAATTAACTACTGGTGCAGCAAGTTTTTAAATATTTACACAAATTAGGTATAAACAACTCAAAAAAACGAATTTCCAAATATTTACAGATAACCAGCAAATTCTGATTAACACTTTTAGATAATTCTATGATAATTATACCGTATGTTATAAAATACCTGTTATTGATTTATAGTTTTGAGTTACGTGAACTTTTCAAGGCCAACTTTAATGGTTTTTTTTACTAAACTGGTGGTCCAAAATTAACTTTCTTTTCGTTTTATTTTTGTGTTTTTTTTTTTGTACAAATAAAGTCTGTAAATAAAAGCTACCAGACAGGCCAAAAGGCGTGTATATTGACAAGTCAACCGTGTGATCGACCTTTTGAGATTCGAAGACGGCAATAAAAAAATTTATAATAACCCCAACGTGGCCGCGTCTTGTGGCTGTCTCGTTCAAGACGCCGGGCGAGTTGTTCAAACGGTCATCACTGGCTCACCTAAGTGTTATCAGATTTGGTTTTTATAGTGTTAGTGTGCAGGAATAACAACAAAAATTAATTTGTTATTAAGGTAGGGATTTTTTTTTCCAATATTATTTGAATAATCATTGAAAATTTAAAAAACTTTGGAGATTAAAATTAACCAAGAGATTTTTGTTCAAAATACGATAATCTTCATATTGCATATCTTCAAACGCATCGAAAGTATAAAATTATTTTACAGAAATCTAAATAGGTACTTAAAAGATTTTTGTAAATCGTTTAACAAATTTTTTTATTTTTGTTTATTGTAATTTTAATAGCATTTATATCATAATTTGTATTTTTAAAATTAAAAATAAAATTTAACCCTACTGTGAGGCAGTGGCGTAACCAAAATAATATTTCAGGGGGAATATTGTTTTAATTTACAAAAAAAATACTGACTAATTTCAAACGGGGCATGGTACCTAATGGTAAAATTAGAAAATGAGCTAGGGGGCTAGATATAAAAGTGAGTTGTAAGGAACAGGTGCGGTGGGCCCAGGGATACGGTAGCCCCCCGGGTAACGCGCCATAGGCAATTTTCAACCTCAAACGTACCCAAAAATAGCATTTATAAATAAAATATACAAACATTATTTTATATGTTTGGAAATGCGGTAATTATAATTTTAATCCTTTTCAAATTTTCGGGTGGGGGGAGGATTTATCCCCCTAATTCCCCTTGCGGAAGCCACTGCTGTGAGGCACTCAAAGTTGTTCAAAAAGACAAACTGGTTCGCCTCACAGTAGGGTTAAAATTGCAAATCAATTTAATTTTTCAGTGGTAAAATGTTATATGTTGTCGATATATTGATATAATTAAAGGAAAAACAGTAAACATGCTACTACATTTTACTTTTTGTACCATATTACACTACTTAAAAAATTCGATTCAACTGGAATAAGGGGTAGTGCCCTTAACTTATTTAAAACTTATTTATCTGATAGACATCAAATTGTTAAAGCAGGTAGTTACTTTAGTAGTTACCTCAAAAATTATCACATGTGGTGTGCCTCAAGGAACAGTTCTAGCTCCAATATTATTTTTAATTTATATTAATGATCTACTACTATCTAATTCATGGCTCTCTGATAGCATACGCAGATGACACTGTTTTGTTCCTTGAGGCAAGTACATTGGCTGAAGTTGAGAATATGGCGATGCAAGACCTTAAATTTATTGAACACTAATATTCTCACTCTTAATTATAAAAGAAAGTAATTTTATTACATTTTCTGTATATAAAAACCATCAACCAAATTGGGAGAATACTAAAATTCATGATGTAATCTTGTAAATAATTGTGATTGTACTTGTCTAATAACTCGAGTAAACTCTGTCAAATATTTAGGAATTTAATAGATTAATTTATGAGGTGGGACATACACAGTACACACTAATAATCTATGCACCCGAGTTAGAAAAACAATATATCTGTTCAAAAAACTGAGAACAATTCTATCTATTCCTACCTTACGTACTTTTTACTTTGCATTGGTACAATCTCTTTTAACTTACGGAATTATACAATGGGGTAATGCAGCTGATACTTATATAAACAACTTAAACATCTCCTATAAAATTATTATTAAGATTTTATATCATAAACCATGGCGTTATCCTTCAGCCCAACTATACATTGAAACTAATTTCTTTTCTGTTACTAAACTTTACTTATTAAAAGTCTTATATCACATAAAAAAATCTTTAATTACTATACTTGTAAAATATTATAATTAACACAAGAAGCTGATTCAACAGCAGACTTAACGTGACAATGCTAAATTTCAGATCACTTTAGCGACCTTCGGCCATCTTACAAATGAATTGAAATTTTTGATGCATGGTTTATTTTAAAGGCAGATCAAAACTGGAGGAGCCACATTAAGATTTTAAAAATGAAAAATAAAGACCACTTCACAGTACACATTTTGGTTTGTTTAATGATAATTTGGCTTTTCTTTATGCCAATAAGGACAAAAACTTTACAATTTTTAGAATTAAAAAATACAAATTTCTACTCAAAGATCTAAATATCGTTATTATGACGTTATCAAGACATGGGCTGTTACCATATACGTACGTCTGAAGCAACTTATAGTTATCGACTTGAATTTAAAGAGTTAACTTTTTAATCTACGATATAAATTACTAAAAACCAATTACAAGCGTTTTTCGACACTCAACAAAAGACGAAACTCGACAAACTTGTAAAAACAACCGGTTGTGAATTAATAACGACAACAGGCTACTACCAACTAACAGAATAAATCTGGATAAGTGTGTTGTTTACCTTTTGTTAGACATACTAATCTGACGTAACATTTAAAATACTCTAGGTAATATTTAACAGGATAATGAACCTGTGCATACCTGTCGTATTACAGTATTAACACAAAATATATAACGGGAAGGATCAAGAGACACACCTTTAACAGTACATTAATGACTGTTTGGCGAGGAAAATTTTTTGCCAAGTTTAATTATTACCACAAATCGTTTAGCTTTTACGTTTAAGATTATTTTACCAACTAATTATCACTCAGTTGCAAAGTAATTGTCTGTGTTTGGGTTTATAACAAGAGTCCTTTAAATACAGGGTTCTCGTTTTTCGAGGGTTACTATGGGGATCTCGTAAACGGTAAGAGTTACGACTTTGGTTAAACTAGGGCAAAGTTGTATATGCAGGTGCTTAATAATTTGATGCAAATCTAGCTTTTTTAGTTTTTGAGATAAACAATTATTGACCATGCCGATTAGGAATTTTTCGAAATAAAATATTTATTTTTGCCATTTTCAACAACAATTGGTTCAAAAAAGTGTTTTAACGCGATTTGTAGAGCATTTTATTCTGAATCCGACAATGTATAACACAAAGCACTTTTTTGGAACAATTGTTGTTAAAAATGGCAATAACAAATATTTTACTTTAAAAAAAACCTTATTGGCACGGTAAATAACTGTCTTTGTCCCTTTTTAACAACAATTGTTGCAAAAAAGTGCTAAGTGTTATACATTGTCGAATTCAGAAAACTCTCGATTTTTATTAGTATTAGGTACTAAGGGAATCGAAATATTTTAAAGTTGGCCATGGAGGTAAGCCGTAATTTTTCAAAGAATTTCAAAACAAAAGCTGATTGTTATAGTTACCAATATCTTTTTTGACTGAATCTATAAAATTTGTGACAAAAATTGCTTTTTTCAATCGAAAAACCGTTTATTAATTAATTCAGATCGTGTAGTTTGACAGTTTTGTAGTTTAAAGTATGAATTAAATTATTTTAATTATACAATTTGTACGAGTAAGATGAATTTGTTTAAATTAATAATTTAAACTACAAAACTGCCAAACTACACGATCCGAATTAATAAATAAACGGGTTTTCCGATTGTAAAAAGCCATTTTTGTCACAAATTTTATAGCTTAAGTCAAAAAAGATATTGGTAACTACAACAATTATTTTTTGTTTTAAAATTCTGTGAAAAATTACGGCTTACCTCCATGACCGACTTTAAAATATTTCGATTCCCTTAGTAAAACTAATAAAAATCGAGATAACTCGAAAAATATCAACTTTAGGTATAGGACATGCTGAATAATTTCGAAAGACAATTACATTCTTTACAAGGAAATGTAAAAATATACAGGGTGCTGTGTTTAAGAAAAATGATCGATGTTTAAAGTTTCACAAGTTTGACCAAGCGTAAAAAACACCCTGTAAAATATTTTTAAAATGTAGCTAGCGCAAAGTGTTAAATAATCTATTGTCAATCTAATTTTTAAACGAAATTTTACTGCTTTTTTAAATAACTTAATTGTTAAAAACAATTCAAAGTGCTGCATTGCTCAAAAATTTAATAAAGATGTAAATTTTACGAAAACGGTTGACTTTAGAACCATATCACCTCATACATTTTTTAAAGTAAATTTTAAGAGGAATATACAGGGTGTTCTATTTAAAAAAATCACATTTTCATATGTGCCGCTCAAACAAAACACCTTGTATATTTGAAAATAATTGTAGGTAATGTAGAAAATAAGTTTGCACAATATTTGTATCAAATATTTTTTGAAATTTTCATTGATAAAGAAGCTATCGAAAAATCTCAGGGTCGTGGTGCACCCTGTATAATAAATCAGGGGTTTGGAGCGGAGCGCGGAGCTGGAGCGCGGAGCAGTGGAGCAATGGGTTTTTGCCCGGAGCGGGAGCGGAGCCCGGAGCAAAGAATTTTGATTGCTCCACTGCTCCACTTTACTATTATAAACTACAATTTTTTTTTAATGAATTATTCTCATGGGTATAGTATTTAATAAAATTATAAATAAACTAAATTTGATTTTTTTGAAGTAAAATTATTGTAATGTAACTTTTCTGAATATTAATTTTCATTATTTTGTATTTGAATTTTGAAAAATTTTAAAGAACTGTTTTTTCTTTTTTTCACTTTTTTAACTGAAGATCAATAATTTGTTCATTTATTTAACTTCACTTGTTTCTTAGGGTCAAATATTGTAATTTTTGGTCCATTTCCACATATCTCATAAAATTTTAGCTTTGTTTTTAAAAACAAATTTTTAAATAAAAAACTTATTTTATTAATATTTGGAGCGCGGAGCGGAGCGGGAGCGGAGCTGGAGCAGGCATCTTGATGCCGGAGCGGAGCTGGAGCGGAGCAACTAAAAAATTGGACTGCTCCAAACCCCTGTTATAAATGCACCTAAATCGTAACTCATCATTTTTTTTTTCTCATTACTGTATGTCAGAGATATCTAGTGATGAATATATGGAAAAAAAGCAATTAAAAATAGGGACAAAAGCTCACAGACTACATCGTGTTGGGTGCGTGCTACAAACATTTTAAACGATCTTTGTCGATTGATGATGTAATTTTTGAGAATTTGATGTAGCTGATAATAATCTAAAAATGCTGTTTTATTACGCGTTTTCATCTTTTTTTATAAAATCCGGTTCACTGAAGAATGTTTTTTTACATTTAAAGATATGTGTTTCGACAATCGTTGTAAAGGTTAAATCGATATTTTTGTATAGTTAAACACATTTTCTAAATCGCAACAGCACAAGGTTTCTGGTATTCGTCGTAAAGCAAAAATCCATTATTGTCCCAAGTATAATTTGGATAATATTTTTAATCAGTTCCTAAACAAAATAATACGCGTTGCGCATTGCATAACCGTTGTTTAAGACTTCTACAAAAAATTAGCCTCATAACAAAATATTTGATTTTTTTACATAAAAGATATGAAGGGTACACCCATGGAAAATGGAAAATTTTTAAAGACTTTAAACAGCTATAAAAAATATTTGTACGAGGGTTGTCCGTAAAATAAGGTTCCCAATGATTTTTCACAATGAAAAACATGTTTATTTGCTTTAAATTGTACATTTTTGGAAAGCTTACACTTTTTCCTATTTTTCGACATAATCGCCGTTGAGGTCGATGCATTTTAGCATGCGGTGTACCATCTTCTTTATGCCCGAGTCGTAGAACTCTCCCGCCGCGTCGCGCAGGTAGCTTAAAACCTCTTCTTTCAGCTCCTCTCCGGTTCTGAATTAAGTCCCACCCAGGTGTTTCTTCAATTCAGGGAAGATATGGTAATTACTTGGGGCTATGTCCGGGCGGTAGGGCGGGTGTGTGACAATATCCCATCCAAATTGGTTGAGAAGACCGGTTGTTACACGGGCGGTGTGCGAACGAGCGTTGTCGTGATGGAAACGCACTCCCCTCGTGAACATGCCTCACCTCTTGTTTTGTAGTGGACCCAGGTCTCGTCCCCAGTAACAATTGACTTCAAGAATTCTTCACCATCGGTTTCGAAGATTTGGAGAAATTCGCGGCCGCTTCAACACGTTGCCGTTTGTGGTCTTCTGTAAGCATTCTTGGGACCCACCATGCACAAACCTTGGCGTACCCTAAAAGGTGTGTCAAAATTTTGTTACTGGTGGTCTTTCTGACATCAGGGATCACCTCGCAGAGCTCCCGAACCGTCACCCTTCGATCTTTCAGCATTTCTTCTTCCACTTTTGCCACCGTTTCGTCCGAAACCGATGGCCGTCCGGAACGCTGTTCGTCATGGACGTTTGTCTTTGAATTCTATGCACCATTTGCGAACGTGTTGTATGCTCATATACTTCTCTCCGTAGACTTCACCCAGTTGGGAAAGAATGTCCACCACCGCAGTGTTTTTTTGCACACAAAAAACGAATAACAGCGTAATTCGCACCTGGCGGGCGAAGCGAGTGGGAGCTCCATCTCTAACGGCTGCTCAGCCAAGACGGAGCGTCGCAGACAGTTCGCCGGGGTGAGGATTGGGAGAAGCGGAACCAAGCTACACGCCAGTGTCGCCGAATCCCGCGTAACAGCGTTCTTCGCGACTGCGGCGCCTTGGGAACCTTATTTTACGGACAACCCTCGTACATATTATTGACAAATAAAACATTTCATATTTTTTTAAAATTTCATTCAATTTAAGTGTTGAATATTTAGGAATACTCCAACCATTTCTGACCGCTTACCTGAATACGGAATTCCAGAAAAGGTATAATTAAAGAATTTCTGCAGTTCGTGTATCGGCTTAGCTCTCATGCTTAATTACTTTCTGCAGTGGTACAAGCGGGACCTTCGTTATACTAGCGGGCCGGCTCATTGAATTTTTGAGCGATGGGGATAAAGGCCGATACTGAACATACTTCGCTATGATACTTTATGCCTGGCTATAGAATATAACGCAAATTATTACGTTAATAATTAAATATTACTTTTATTACTATGTATTATTTATAATTTATACAGAAACAAGTTTTATAAATGTATTTAATTATAAATGTATTTGTTATTGGTTCTGCATATTGATCACGAAGACGTTACCCTTTATATACATTTTTGCAATTTACAATTTTCCACCAATTAGAAATTAATTGCATAAATGTGATTGTACTCAAAGCATTCATTTTTAAATCGTTTTGGAACATTTTCAAAGCAGTAATGTTCTTTTCGTCAGACAATTTAACACAAAGTAACATATTTTGTCGTTGAATTCCTATGGGACTTAAGACTGGCTTGCTTAGAGCAGGTGCAGTTTTAATTACATTAGAATTTTCTGAATAATACAGTCGCCTTAGGTGTGAAATTTCAGCTTCTAAATACCTATCGATTGTTACTATTGAACGATGTTCTCGATGAAGAACACTTAGTGTGATTATAGATGTTGGAGATACAAAATTGTCTTTAATTATCTCGTTTTAGAGACCAGCAAAGACATTAAAACGTACCGCAAACATAAGCCAATAATGAACGGTCGGCCTTTATCCCCACCACTTTTCTCGCATTTTGCTGTAAGGAGTGTTGAAGGAAGTTAAGTAAAAAATATTTGTTGTCCCACGTGCTTAATAGATTACATAAAAATACGCTCTCGTACTACAGCTTTGCGGCTCTCCCCTTCATCATTTTGTGCAGAACTAAGCAATCTTCATAAAAATGACGTTTGTTTGGGTTATTTCTTGCAAAAAAAAATATTGTAAGGGTGCGACACACAAACCCACTCACCCGGCATTCCTACCACAAAGAAGCAAACCAAGAAAGTAAATCATAAGACTATTACAGCCGCAAAACCCGGAGGACATTAATATTCCCATAGAGTACGTCAGAAGTAAGACGCGTTAATATATTGCAGAAATTTACATATATTTCATAACATCTGATAGAGTTTGTTGAACACAGGTGCCCCTTCTTCCCTTTCTTTACCACAGACAACTTTTACTCTCTGTAACGAGCACGGTTATCAATATTTAATGGTTAATTAATATCAACCCATTGTGTTGTCGGTCGGCTTGACATCCCAAAACCGTACCATCGCTAATACGTCTCTAACGTGTGTAAAACAACACATTTCTTAATAAAAAAGACAATAAGCAAGGCTGGACGCGCTATTATAAGAAAATCTTGCATATTACATAGACAATAAAAATTATTTAAAGGTGACTATAAAAAATCGGAATAAATCAATTTGCCCTTGCATTATTTTGAAGTAAATCAGTGTAACATTGTTTAAATGTTAGTGTTTCATGATAAACCGTGAACAATTAAATGAAATTTATGGCGAGTTAGGTCAAACTGTGTCTAGCATTGATTGTTCATAGTCCAAGTATATAAAACATCGTGTGATTAAGGTAGGTACATATAATTTTTTCTTACACCAAAGGTGTAATATTAAAGTGTTTGTGTTCGTCCGTCTTAAAATATTAAAATTCTGTACGTCTATAATGCTGTGTTAAGTAAAATATTCCATCTCTCATGCAACATTTTTAACATTAAAAAAACACAACAGATGAGTCTTTGGTTTAAATTTTTACATCACGTAGGTATTACCAAAATAAAAATTGTGCATTGTGTTTTTTGTTGATTTTATTAATTCACTTGGTATGTAATTTCATTAATTTTTATGTAACAAATTCGATTTCGTTTGTTTCTGTTGGGTTTTCATACCTCAACAATTTTAAAGTTCTACGCAAATGAACAATTGTTGTTGCAAAAATCCATTATATTTTTAGATTAAATTGATTTATGTCTATGAAGTGTTCAGTGTTAATAGGTGTTGCGACAATTGATTTTTCCATTTCCTTAATTTGTGTGTCTGTGTCTTTTAAATAATGTGTTATTGTGTCTTTTAGGGTAGATATATCAGATGATATCAAAATCAAACCCGTGTAATTTTTATAATTGTTTCTAAGAATAGGTGCAATAAGTTGTTTTCAAGGTATGATTTAATTCAGTGTAATAATAGAATTTCAAAACAGCATCATGTATACAGGGTGTTTCTTAAATATTGCGAAAAAATTCGGGAAGTGATTCCTTATCGAAAATTAAGGGGGGGGGGCTTTTATATATTTATTTTCCCTTACACGTCTCCTTTCGGAGTTACAACCCCTAAAGAGAAGCGGGAAAATTGGGTTTTTATTTAATTTTTTAAATTTAGAGATGTGTAGGAGAATATTATATTCGGTAGATGTTTTGTACTTATTAAAAGGTTTCCCTTTGTCATATTTTTAATCTTCTCCCATCTTCGCGAGGGGCTGAAAAGTACGACCCCTGTTAGTTTTTTTATCAGAACATTTTGGAAGCTTGAAATTTTGCAATTTAAAAAAAAATTCTGTGAAAGCTTGATTTATTTAAATTTTAAATACATTTTTTATTCTTTATATTTTCCTAAAAAACCTACAGTTTTTGAGTAAAACCTAGAACGCGTGAATATGAACCATTAAATATCTAAAATGAAACAATTCATTCTCAAAACGAATAACACCCGTCAATTCTACCCAATATGAACATAAACAAACCATGGTAACCACCAAAATGAATCGTTTTATATTGGGATATTTAATGGTTCGTGTTGACTCATTTTATTTTTTACTTAAAAACTGTAGGTTTTGCAGGAACAGTTAAAGAATAAAAAAAGTTTCTAAATAACTTAAGCTTTCAAAAAAAAAAAACTAATTGCAAAATTTCAAACCTCCAAAAAGTTCTGATAAAAAAACAACAGGGGTCGTACTTTTCAGCCCCTTGTGAAGGTGGGAGATAATTAAATATGTAACTATGGGAAACCTCTTAAAAAGTACAAAACATTTACCAAATATCATTGACCTACATTCATCCAAATTTGGGAAATAAAATTAAAACCTAATTTTACTGCTCCCCTTTAGGGAGGTTTAACTTCGAAAGAAGACGTCTAAAAAAAAAAATTATATAAAAGCCCCCTTAATCTTCTATAAGGAATTACCTCCCGAAATGTTTCTCAATATTTATAAAACAACCTGTAAATATTTGTTTATTTAAATTTTTTGTTAATACCTTGTTACAGCTATGTTTCCAAAGTAATAATTTATTTCTTCAATTATATCACCATTAGGGAAAAGTAAAAAATTCAACTTAATATAAGATCATAAAACTAAGTAGGTAATTTATAAGTAATAGATCTTCTCAGATACCTGCAAAAGTCTTCTTTATTAAACTTGGTGCTTTGGACTTTGTCGGAAGCAATAAAAACCTGACGTTTTTATCATAAATAAAACTTACTGAAAGGCAACTAATATGGCTCGTTTACTATGAAAGTAGTATCGTATAAGTCCATTCTCGAAGGTAACTGAGAAGACAAATATTTTACATAAAATTGAGTGTGAACTTGTATGTAAACGATTCACAGTTTATATTTTAAAACATCCACATGCTTTGACGTATAAAAAATTCGGAAGTAAATAACGTTGTGTCATTGATGATGAAAATAGTTCAAGTTTGACCAAGCGTAAAAAACACCCTGTATAATACTTTAGAAATGTAGCTAGGCCAAATTGTTAATAAATTAATTTTTAATCTAACTTTCAAACGAAATTCTACTGCCTTTTTAAATAATTTAAATGTTAAAAAAAAATATTAAAATGCTGTATCGGTCGAAATGTTCATAAAAATGTAAATTTTACGAAAACGGTTGACCTTAGACCCATATAATCTTATACATTTTTTAAAGTAAATTTTAAGAGGGATCCAAAAATGTAAAAATATACAGGGTGTTCCATTTAAAATTTCAAAGTTTGGGTCCGTTTCCGGTTGAACCGGAAGTCGTACTGCAACCTTAATATTTTCATCGAATCCGAAAAATACCATAACGCTCAGATACAACATTTCATTGTTATATCTGCAATAGTATTTTAGATATTTTTCTGATTTATACTGCTCATATTAAAATACCTTCTATCGCGAATTCGATTAATACAAGATCTTCATAGAACAAATCGCTCGTACTAATCGCGACGTCCTTGCACTTTCATATTTAAAATTAAACCGTCCGAGAATTGTTTTTGAGACTCGTACAATTATTGAGTTTAGGAAAATGGAGCGCTATGCGGACGTTACGCAACATTAGGATAATGTTAAATGTCACTGTTACTTTTTAATACCATACTATTATAACCAACCGTGATTTGCGCCAAACAGCAATGGTTATGATCGCTGTAGGCCTCCTGCGATGTTTCAAAATCGAGCAGCACCTTCTCAATCATAACTAGATGGTGGTCTTATGCTGTACATACCTGTAACAAAAAACAATGTTTTAATATATTAAATTAAGTGCTGAAGAGAAGAAAAAATCCAATTTATTTGTGGTACACCCAAGGCAAATAACCTACAGTTAAGTGATGTGACTTTCTACTGAATTAATATCTGAAAAAAGAATCATTGCTCCATTACTTCAATCAAAAGCAGTTCTTAAAATATGTACTAATAATGATTTCAGTTTTTTTCCTGTTTTCGAATTTTTAAAACTATGTAGAACTAATGCAAATTTACTTTTATAAGTATTGAGCTTTGTCCCGTTCAGTCTCGTGAATCAGATTTAACTAGTTTAACTTAAGCAGTTTAAGTACTTGACTTAACTAAATTCAAAATCACTTGTCCTTTTCCTAAAAAGATTTTTTGTCAAAGCCCTACTCTTCATCTGTTACAATCTTATTTGTTCGGCAATTATTGAAAACAAAGGAGTCTTAAAACACGTATTGCATTTCGACAATCATTCGAGAAAAAAATTAGTTATTTATTATCAATAATTAATTAATTAAATATTTTAATAACTCATCAACTTAATTTTTGATGTAACAACTATCTTTAACTAATTTGCAGAAAGTATTTACATTTCTATTTCTTTAAAATGGACAAATTAACTATTCTGAAAAAACAATTGTGCGAGATTCTTGAACTCTGATAAATTCAGAAATAAATGAAAACGTGTTGCTGAGGCATCGCATATGTTCGGGCGTCTGGACGCAGTGACGACGCTAAAGGCGCCGGTGTGTCGCCAGTGGAAACCGGAGAGGAAAATCAATTGACGCAATTCGACGAAACTGACATTTCCTCGATGTATGTCCATCAATTATGATTAGTTGGACAATAAGTCTAATTGAAAAAAATGCGGCATAAATAACTTTGTTTCTTTTTTTCTACAAAAGTTAAAAATATAACTGTAAATTAAATCATAGAATTACGTATTTTTAAAACGCATATTATGTGCCTACATTGTGGAGCAAATTCGATTTTTTTGACGGGGTATCTCGGTTACCGTAATAGTTAGCGAAAATCTGATATCGGTCTTTGGGCAATTTTTTTAAGAAAAAAAAACGCCTTTGCAATTAGATTTTTATATCGCTTTCCATTTTGGCACTATAAACGAAAAATTAAATTACATCATTTTAGAAAATTTGCTATAACTTATTTATTTATTAAAATAGAACACAATGTTCTTAGTTTTTTATTAAAATTTCAATGCTTAGCAAAACAAAATTAATTTTTTTTAGTGACCTTTACTTTCGAGATTTGAACTAAAAGTTATGTATTTTTTTAATGGGAACCCTAGTTGGCCATGACTTAATGGCGATTTTTGAGCTTTTCAAAAATAAATAGTTTTACATGTGTTGCAAAAATAACCGAGATTTCAATTTATTTAAATAAAAAAACCAAGCGGTTATGTAAAATTAAACATACATACAGACATAGCAAAAACAAACTATTAAATACCTGAATAGTTGCTACAAATAATTTCAAAATTGTTATAAAATAGTTATAGCAAAATAGCAAAAAGAAAATGTTTAGGTTCTTTTAATTTAAAAAAAAACACATGCAGATATTTGAAGTCTGTTTGGAATATATTAATCAGCTTAAAATTTTGCAACCTTTCCAATTTTAAATATAGGCTCGTATATTAACAGAGTTTACTATATGTATATTCGAACACAAATTTTAATAGCCCATACAAGGCTGTTGTGTATAAACAGAATCCAGTCAAATTCGAAGGACCATAAGTTGAATTCAAGATAGGTAACAAAACGAAAGGTTGGGTTCACTTACCAATTAAGGTGCACACACTACGGCACATGGACAAATGCACCGAATCTTTTTCTAGCCCGAAAAAGGCCTTTACGGCGGGCATGCGCGACTGCCATGAAACCAACCAAAAAGGCGCGCCAAAAAGCAAAATTTAGAAATAAAACAAAACGCTAATTTAACCCAATGAACGATACCTAAAATATCCGGCTCGAAGGACCAAACGTTGCGTATGAACAAAAACCAGACAAAACTCGAAGGACCATAAGTTGAATTCAAGATATCAAAACGAATGGTTGGGTTCACTACTAAAAAAAACCTTGATTTTTTAAAATTATATGCGAACTTTAAATTACTTATTTTTCTTGTATAACTCAATTAAAAAATTAGAGTAGGTTACACATAATTAAAGAAACGCTGAATTGAAATTAAAATTACAAGTAACCGACATTGTTTTTTTTAGCACGCTTTACGTTTTTTTTTTTGTTAGGATGCAGCAAAATAACCGCTTTTAAAATTATTTTAAAAACGCAATTGGCTACAGTAATGAAGTAAATTAAAATATTAAATATTCAAGATCGAGCACATTAGTAAACATAATTAAAACTGCAATCAATGCATCCAAGGTCAGGACTACCAAGGGCGTAGAAAGCATTCAAACAATATATTCAGTAAATTTAACGGTTGCAAAATTATTGTCGTAATTACTATAGTACCGTACGAAGATTAATATTAAATAACAGCCTCTTATGACGAGCGATTAGCGAATAGTTCATTTAAAAAAAAAAACTGCGTGTAATCGTTCGATGCCCGGCGCTCCAATGTTGCTATTTTGGTTCGTTCAACTCCAGTCGTAGAAACACGCCTATGACATTGAATCTTGTACACACCTAGATTACACTTATCTTAAGTACATCTAATAACATTATGCGCTATGATATCTCGATGGGGATCTGTTTTTAATATGCGAAAATCATCCTTCCGCTGTTTTAACAACGTAGAAGCTTCATACAAGACAACTATAAAAAAAGTGCTTTGTGTAAACTTGGAAATAAATACGCCGCCACTTTCTTTACATACATCGTGCTGACCCCGTGTGATAAAGAAATTAGTAGTGCTCAAATTTTGTATTATATTCTCAGGGGTTAGGAGCAGTCCAATTTTTTAATTGCTCCGCTCCAGCTCCGCTCCGGCATCAAAATGTCCGCTCCAGCTCCGCTCCGGCTCCGCTCCATGCTCCAAATATTGTTAACACTTTTTAAAAAAGTTTTTTGGTTAAAAAAAAAATTGTTTTTAAAAACAAAGTTCGAATTTTATCGGATATGTATAAGTTGGTCAAAAATAACAATATTTGGCCCTAACAAACAAGTGTAGTTAAATAAATGTTTGAAGAGACAGATTATTGATTTTCAAAAGTTGAAAAAAAGAAGAAAAAAAAAAGTAGTTTTAAAAAAATATTGTACATGATAAACTGAAGCAATGAAGCAACCAAAATTATTTGCTCCGGACTCCGCTCCTGCTCCGGGCAAAAACCCATTGCTCCACTGCTCCGTGCTCCAGCTCCGAGCTCCGCTCCAAACCCCTGTATATTCTAGAGTATTTTTTAATCGTGAAAGGCCATATTTTACAAACCTAGTGACCTAGTACTTAATATTTCACTTCCGGTTGAGCAGGAAGTATTCTCAACGTTTGATTTTTAAATACCATCCTGTATATATTTTTGTACATTCAAATGCATTATAAACGCATGTGGCATGTCACATTAACGTACCACAAAAAAATAGAATCATAATTTCGAAGAAATGGAAAAGCCATGTAAATATAAGATTAAGAAATTAATCATTTTGAGGTGACATAACTCGTCGATAGTAGAAATATACCTACAGGGTGTTTCTTAAGTATTGCAAAAAAAATTCGGGAGGGGATTTCTAATCAAAAATTAAGGGGGTCTTTCATAAAAAAAATTTTCCTTAGACGTCTACTTTCTGAGTTACACCCCCCTAAAGGGTAGCGATAAAATTAGGTTTTTATTTTAATTCTCAAATTTGGACAAATGTAGAAGATGATCATATTTGGTGGATGTTTTATATCCCTCCGTCCGAAAATATGGTATACATTTTGATTTTTTTCTTGTCCGAAAATACGATATACATTTACAATTTTAATTAATTAGAATGATTTTATTTATGAAATAGTTACAAATATCTAGTAAAACAAAGAATAATACAAAAAGTTTTAATTTAACAAAGACGTGGCTGTTTCCACAGCTTCTATTGGACATGATAATGTTTGTTATGGCCCCCACGATGAAGTTTTGCCTTATTGATGTGCGGAATCTTATAGGAATTCCCTACTTTTGCTAACATGGTTGCTTCTAGACAAGTTTGCAATGTTAGAAAAACATTATCAAGGGTTTGAATGTTTAATGCATTAAATGCATTTTGTATGCATTCAATCAATTCGTCGATTGTATTCGGTGAAGCTGTATGTTGTAAGGATGTAGGTATATAGAATCGAAAAATCCAAGATCCAATAGATGAGAATCTGGGCTATTTGGCGGTTGTTATTTAAGTCGAATAGACCAGCCATCTCTAGAGCCTTCTGCTACAATATCTTCTTCATCATCGGAGGAATGGGGTTTCGCGTTATCTTGTTGTACGTAAATTGGTTTGTGCTTGTGACTTATGGGAAATTTGGATTATTTTTTTTTTTAGAGTATACTATTATGCTGGTTAAGTGTCAGTTGCTTTGATTTGGAACTTCTTCTTTTCAATTCAACACAATTTTGATCAAAATTCGTCATTTTGTTGGAACAGCGGGTGTCACTGAATTTGTTTAAAATACGCGAATTTTTTTCCTGTGAATTATTTTTGACATATGCCTAACTATTTGCGTGCCATTTGTTTATTAGTTGCCTAACAACCACCTATTTAGAAACAAAAACTAAAAAAGACCAAGATAATATTACTTTTGTTATTCCCACTTTTTTTTTCTTAATGTATACCATATTTTCGGACGGAGGTAGTACTTATTACGAGGTTTCCCATAGTAATATTTTTAATCATCTACCACCTTCACAGGGGGTGAAAAATGCTACCCCTATTGGTTTTTTTATCAGAACTTTTTGGTTTCAGGTCGGGAAAAAAATATTTGAAAGCATATTTCGCTTAAAAAAAGGTAAAATCGCGTCGATCTGGAAGGTTTTCAAAAGAAAATCACTAAAACATTATAAAGTTTCACCAAAAGTACTTACTTGACATAAGGGTTAAACAGTTGATATTACTAAAGCTATTTAGAAAACCTGCAAATTTAATTCTTTTAAGCTTTCTGAACTAACGATAATACATTAAAGTCTTATTTACCTACTTAAAAACAACAAAAAAAAGCTTTCTAAGATCATTATGTTCTTCATAACACATCATAAAACTTTGTACAAGTTCATACTGATAAGTGCAGATAAATAAATTGCAGATACTAAAGGGATGAAATTTTTATTTCAAGAGCAAAGTCATAATAAATGGATTTGGTTTTGTTCAAATAAACATGTTTTATGCACCAATGCAGACGTTTAATTTCTTATTGTTATTAATAACAGCTCAACAAATCATAGTAAATGGTTATTTAACAAACATGTTTGATAATGTGATAACTGACTTTATGGATATGGTAAAAAAATATTCAGGATATTTAAACAATGGGATCAATCGACAAATAAAATATGGTAAGTAAAGTTTCTAAAACAATTACGAGTATACTGCACGTACAACTCATTTAGTGTATACATAAAAAACGGAACACGCAAATTAGCGATTCGATTCTTCTTTTTTCTCCTACACAAGTAAAATTAAGACAATTGTATTGCACACTATATGAAAAAGAGTCACCATTGAATAGAAAATAAATGTAATTCTTAGCCTAGCAAACTGTAAAAAAACACATACATCTATACTTGCCTCGTACTACTTAATTTTATTTTACAAATAAGTACTGTTCTTCAAAAATTAAAAATATTGTTTTAAAACACCAAACATGCGCCATTGTTCACTATCCTAACAAAACATCATCGTTGAAGCATTTTGAATTATAATTAATAATAAAATTGACCAAAAATCGTATTATCAGCGAATTTAAACTAACTTTTTCTACAACCACTAATCTAAATGACTCTTACCATACAGCCTGCATGCATAGCAAGTGGGTCCTTACGCACGGTAAGCAAAAAGAACAGTTTTTTTTAAGAAACGATCAAAGTAAACTCACGTCAAACACTTCCAGCATGCCTAAGTAAGTGAGTTATAACGCACGGTAAGCAAAACGCACACTTGTCTAGAAATTTCAAAGTAGACTTACGTCAGTATTGACAAGAACGTAATTACATGTGTATATTAGCCAAAAAGCCGTTAAAATGGTATGTATTATGTGATCGTAGAAAAAGTAAGGTACATAACACGAGTTGCAAAGCAATTACGCACTCACTGCTACGCGACTCCGTGCATACTGTTCCACTCGTGCGTAATATGCTTCTTACAACTCTTGTTATTTAATATAATATTTTTTTAGTATTAAGCAACACGCGGTGTTTAGTGTTCTTTTGTCTATAATTGCATCACAATGTTATTTTAGTGGATGGAATAATAAACACAGACATTTTAATTAACCCAACCAGCTTTACAATCTATACAGTTTTCCTTTAAAAACGTTCAGAAACTATGACCAACACCTTCAAACTTTTTTAATTAGAACACTTTACATAAGCACTCCTGTTAAAACACTGTCGAAAAAGAATCGCAAAATTTAATTTTGTGTGCAAGATCAGTCATCTTCAACCGATCCATAACATTTTCGACCAATCTTAATTCTTTACTAATCCGTATCTACTACAGATCATTCTCCAAAATCCAATTTTAAAGAATACGACTTCATAATAGTTGGATCCGGTTCTTCAGGGTCTGTCTTAGCGAACAGATTATCCGAAAACCCCAAGTGGAATATTCTGCTGTTGGAAGTCGGCGATCAAGCACCATTTGTAACCGAAATACCAGTTATTGCAGCAGGATTATTGCTAAGCCGTTACAATTGGGGCTACAAAATGGAAAAACAGGATAATATAGGCTTAGGTACGGAAACACAAAATAGAAAGCTGAAGTATGAATTTATAAGGTTTTAATACGTTAAAGGTTTGGTTGATCAAAGAATGCTATGGCCAAGAGGGCGTGGTTTAGGGGGATCGACGCTTATAAATTACATGATACACGTCAGGGGAAATAAAAACGATTACGACCGCTGGGCGGCGTTAGGGAACCCAGGTTGGTCGTACAAAGAAGTCTTACCATACTTCCTCAAGTCAGAAGACGCTCATTTATCAATTCAAGACACTGGATACCACCAACGTAATGGCTACCTAAGCGTCCAAGACGTTTCGTTCCGTACACCATCAGTACACGCATTTGTCAGGGCAGCGCAAGAAGCAGGTTACAGATACGTGGACTACAACGGAAGAGAACAGCTGGGGGTGTCGTACGTTCAAGCCACAACGAGGAATGGGTTGAGGTGCAGTGCGGAAAAAGCATTTTTACGACCGGCAAGTCGTCGTCGAAATTTACACATACTGACGAGAAGTCGCGTGGTCAAAATCCTGATAGATCCAGTCACCCGTCGAGCGTACGGGGTAAAATACGTGAGGAATAAAGTGCACCACTACGCGAGAAGCTCCAAAGAGGTCGTTTTATCAGCTGGGGCTTTCAATTCACCCCAGTTGCTCATGCTGTCCGGAATCGGTCCTAAACAACATCTAGCAGAACTGGGAATCGACGTTCTGCAAGACCTCCCCGTCGGACAAAAACTGTACGAGCACATCACGTTCTCAGGATTAGTTTTTTCGGTTAACCAAACCTTGGGCTACACATTCTATGAAACGATAAGCCCTGCGTCATTAACAGAACTTTTCAAACACGGCCGTGGTCCCCTCGCGGCTTTGGGAGGAGTCGAGGCTCTAGCGTTCATCAAGACAAACGTGTCCACATATTTGGAGGACTATCCCGATGTGGAATTGATGTTCACAGGTGGCGGACTTCACGTCGATAAGGGCACGGTTTTCAAAACGATTTTCGGCTTCACCCAGGAAATATACGATAAAATCTGGAAGCCTCTTGAGGGACGTTCATCTTGGTCAGTGTTTCCCTTGCTTCTACACCCCAAATCGTACGGATATCTACGGTTAAAATCGAAGGATCCGTATCAATGGCCCAAACTGTACGGCAACTTTTTCACAGATCCTGAAAATTTGGATTTGAAAACGTTCATAGTCGCCATAAGAGAAGTGCAAAGGATATCCAAAAGCCCCACGTTCCAAAAATACGGGACAAAACTGGTGACTTCAAAGATACCTGGTTGTGAACGTCATGTCTTTGATACTGATGGCTATTGGGAGTGTGCTCTTCGACACATCACTACAAATTTACATCACCAGGTGGCAACATGCAAAATGGGACCGCCAGGTGATCCAGAAGCCGTTGTTGATCATAATTTAAGGGTTTATGGTGTTAAAAATCTTCGAGTAGCCGACACCAGCATAATACCCATACCTCTAAGTGCTCATACCAATGTACCAGCTTTTATGGTGGGTGAAAAAGCATCAGATTTAATTAAATCTTACTGGAGTTAAAAAGTAAAATTGTAGCCAATATTTTAAAATACCACAACATTCAAGCAGAAATTTTTGTTTATACATTGTTTGGGAATTCCTAAATCTCTTAAATATAATGTTCCTTGGCATTTTTTGACTTTAAAGCTTTGTTATTGTTTTGTTGTTATATTTGTTAAGTATTGATATAATTTATAATTTTGTTTGATTATTATCCTTGCCCAATTCCCTAATTGCATTTCTTTTAAAAACACACTGGACAAACCTGGATAAGTGTCACATTCGTAAAAGAACTTTAAATAAACTTATGGATCTTTAACAATATCAATAGGTGATAAAACGCCTAAAAAAATATGATGCCTAGCAGAAAACTTAAAATATTTGTGTAGATGTTCATTTCCATGCTTATAACATTTAAAAATGAGAGTAGATACACAATTCCCATTAATTTGGTAATAGAGTTTGCTCTAGAAAGTCATGAAAGTTATGAAAATTTTGAGCGATACAGCACTTTCAAAAATTTAGATTGACAATAAATTAATTAACACTTTTCTACATTTTTAATATATTATACAGGGCGTTTTTTACGCTTGGTCAAACTGGTGCAACTTTAAACATCGATAACTTATTTTTCTTTACTACAACACCCTATAATTTTTTACATAGACTTACAGAAAAATGTAACTGTCCTTCAAAAACAGCCTGTTTTATACGTAAAATTGATATTTATCTAGATATCGCGATTTTATTGTTAATTATTAGGACAACGCAATATCTTCAAGTAGGCTATGAAAGTGGAATTTTGGAACAATTGAAAAAAAAAGAGATAGTTATAATTTTATCTTTTCCCCACAAATTTTTGACATTTTTACAAAAGTAATTTTAACATTCTTACGTTTAAATCAAGGTTTCCTAAAATTATTTATGCATTCTATAATTGGAGCAGTGTCTAGAGCCACAATATTAAGTTAAAGGTTATTTATGGGATTATATGAGTATCTTGCTTATTATTTAAAGATACAGAAATTGTAAAACTAACAAAAATGGGCAATTTTCGAAAAAAATCATTTACCAAATTTTTCATATGCTGCTGTTAAGTAAAATTCATTGTGGAAATGCAATAATTCAAGAAATAAATGACAAGTTTTGGACGTTAGTGAAGTGAAGAGTTAGTTATTTCGATTTCCACAGCACTCTATTTGCTTCAATAACGATTAGAAGAAAAAATGTCAAATATCTCGAAAAGTATGAGTTTTGGGTATAGGACATACTCAACAAAAAATGAAGCTCTCATCAAGACGAATATGATGACATAAGAAAATATTTAATATTTAAAATTTTTAAATAAGGGCACTTTATTTTTTTCGAAGATTTCTGAAATCATTAAAATCTAGTGTTATAATAATAATAATAATAATAATAATAATAATATTAATAGGCTTTATTTAGTTATAAAAGAAACTATTTATACATCAATCTTTACAACTAATACTTCAAATTAAAATTGCAGTTTTACATGGGTCTTACAACCTTCTTTAAACGCATGCAGATTAACAGAATATTTTAATTCGTTTGGTAATTGATTAAATAATTTTAGCCCTTTGTAATAGAGCGAGTTCTGTGTATTACTTTTTTTACATTTGGGCAGTCTAAAATGTTCTCTTTGTCTTGTTTCATAATCATGCTGTTCTTTGTTGTATATCAGATATTTACTCATATATCCTGGCATCATATTGTTTATACATTTATATATTAGAACCAAAACGTTATACACTGTATTTTGCCATATATTAAGGAACGCCAACTTATTATGCATATATTCAATTTTAGTTAATTTAGAACACTGTAATATGATACGCAAAGCTCTGTTTTGCTGCTTTTGTAATTTTTTCAGATCCCCCTCATTACTTAGAAATATTATGCTACTGCAATAATTAAAGTATGGTTCTATTATTGTATGAAAGACCAATATCCTAGCTTCAAAGTTTAATTTATTCGATATTCTCCCAAAATAACTAATTTTAGAACCAACTTTTTTTACAATATAATCTATGTTCTTTTTAAATTTTAGATGATTATCTATAATTACCCCTAGGTATTTAAACTCTTCAACTATCTCTACTTTATTATTATCTATAAATACGTTAACATTTGACATATTGCTGAATTGTGTACTACCTATTACCATGCATTTTGTTTTAGATACATTCAACTCCAGTTTATTAGCTTTAAACCAATCTGTTACTTCAATTAAATCTTCGTTTATGACATTAACTGTTGTTTGTAAATCTTCACCTGATACCGAAATTAACGTATCATCTGCAAATAAATGCATGTCACACGATTTAACTGTCTGCGTAATGTCATTTATGTAAATATTGAATAAAACTGGACCTAAAACTGATCCTTGTGGTACACCTAACTCGTTAATAATTGCCTTTGATTCTACTTTTCCCACCCTGGTTTTTTGAAATCTGTTTGATAAATAACTTTCAATTGAATGAATGAATTTATATTGAACTTTTTTTAACTTAAAATTAGTTTTAGATCATGCATCAACTTTTCTCAAAATAAAATTATTTGAGAAACCAATGATAAAACGTTTTTTCATTTGCTGCAGACTTTTTGATGTTAGAATTACTGTAAAAATAAAAATTGAAATTTTTCCGACAAATTTCACCATGGGTTGTATTTTTTGGAATCTGAACAATCCTTCTCTCTAAAGTTTTCTTTGTAACTCTTTAAATAATGCCCTCGGAATATTTCTGAAATCGCTAAAATTCAGTATCGCATGAATTTTTATGAAATTTTTTCCATCTTAAAATTAATTTTAGGTCATCCACCAACTTTTATCAACAATAGAAGTTTCTGGGAAATTTTTAATTAAAAAAACTTTTTCATTTTTTGATACTTGTTGAATGACGCTGTATAGAAGATATAATGTAGTGTGAAGAATGAGAAAAAAAAAGGAAAAACGGGCAAGTTTCTTAAACAAAAATCTAAAAATCACGATTTTTTTGATTTTTTAAATTTCAATCAACGATTTTTTTTTAACAAATTTTGCCCAACCCTGGTTCAAAAGGTTTAAAGCAAATTTGTTATGCATTAGCATGCAAAGTCAACGCACAACACTATATGTGTTAAAATGTCTTTACTTTTTTAAGATTTTTGGTTAATTAAAGAAATTCTTTAACATTTTATTTCGCAATAAGTTGTCATCGCTCTGCTTCATACAGCGAATGGACTATATTTGGTAGGATTTATCCCCATTAAAACGCACACTTAAGGGAATACAATCCTCAGTGGTCACATCACACACACTTCTAACAAGGAAGTGTTACGCATCAATACTTCTGGTATGGGCCAAACGACTTAGGAAACACACATGACATAAAAACATTATTAAATCGTATTATACAATACTTTATTGATATTCAACGCGAACAATACCATCTTTGCGCAAGCTAACGATACAAAAACAATATCAGTTACAATTATTACCGATACAGCAGGTAATAACACTCGAAGCCAAAGAAAATCGTCGAGAGACATCGAACAACAACTAAATTACTCGATTTTATGAATGGATAAGCCGGTTATTTACTCAATTTTTGTTGCAGATTTCAAGAACGCGTGCAGAATTCGCAATGCAAGTAGGGACTGGAAAGCAACAACAGCTTCAAGAATCTTAAGCAGGACTCGTGGCCTGACATTTAATTTTATGTGTAACTAGCAGTGCGACAATTTAGGAGGTGTCCTCCTTAGTAATATCAAGAGAGCAAGTGACATTTCTGTAACGATTAAGTGAATATCGAGTGCACCATGGTTTTCGTACGCGTCTGTTTATTGATCGTGTGTGCTCTGCAAGCGAACACTCAGGAAGGACCTGAAGAAACTATCGATCGTGCCAGCAAGGAATATGAGAATACAGTGAATAGAAATGGAAGGTTTCTGTACAACTTCTATGGATATAATAGGAATAACGGTAAGAAAATGCACCAACTGTTACACGTACTCCATAATTAAGCTAAAATAAAATGTAGATAAATACCATCGTCTAAGCCAGCGATTTTTAACCGGGGAGCCGCGCCCCCCTGAGGGGCCGTAGAGATTTTAAGAGGGGTCACGTAAAATGTATAAAACGTTTTTACTTTACTTAAGGACCCAAACAAAATTCATAGCTTACAGGGGACCCCAATGCATTCTTTAGTAAACAACATTTTGTTTTTAACTTAGCCTGACAAATAAATTTAAATTATTTTCGAATATAATAGAAGGCGCAGGGTACCCCTTCAAAAGAATTCAGATACCCCCAGGGGTCCGCGGACCACACTTTAAGAAACACTGGTCTAAAGCAACTTTTTTCAAAGTATGGAACGCAGTCCTTTACCACAGTGGTGCGCAAATTATGGGTCGCAACCCTCTGAGGGGTAGCGTCAAAATTATTGAGGGTCTGTAACAGATTATGCAGTTCTAATATTTGACAATGATACTCTTTTAATTTTTTTAAAAAATTGTTTAATTTTGAACAGACTGAGAATGGAACAAAAACGTTAGACGAAATTAACCGAAATCTTTTTAAGAACGAAAACGAAATTGTTGTTTTTCGTTTAAGAACGAAAACGAAATAAATATTTTCCAAATAGAAGAATTTTGATTTTATCTCTGACGGTTTCATGGCCAACGCGATCGCAAAAATTACCTTTATTATTCAACTTTTTAGTGGTTCCTTTATTTTTCCGAAGGAAATGGCCAGTGGCACGTATAACTCTGCATAACATTTAGTTTTGATGTTCTTGATGCAGTTAACACAGCCTTGAACAGATTCTAGCGACAACGTATCGTGACCCTCTCTTGTAATGTAAGTAACAAAGTTCTTAACATTGGTCAGTAAAATTGAAGTTTTTAAATATGAATTGATGCTGTGGAGAGTTGAATTGAAAAATAACACAAATAAGTTCTATACTTATCAAAATTATTTAAGGACGCTAATATGGATTTTTGCCCATTTTTAAATATTATTTATAATCATTCCATAAAGTTGTAAGAAACCTCTTCCAATTAATTCAAAAACTATTTCAATTTGTTTAAGATTTAAAATGCAATTATTCCCACACAAGAAAATGATAAACTTATTAACATTTCGACAGATGTAACTTTGCGGATTCGATATGAATCTTCATTTTATCGAAACTGTTGGCTGTCAATTAGATGTGAGTCTTCTAAATTAAAGTAAAAGATAAAAATAGCATTAATGCATTTCGCATCAACACACTTATGTGAAACAAAATATAGCTCCCCAAAAAAAACTACAACTTGCCACTTTCAATATTAGCCTATGCAAAGAATAAAACTATTAGTCCCATGAAAGCACATCCTTCCTAATGAAATTACCATTGAAATTGAAAATGTTCAAATTTCTTTCGATTCTTATCTGTACGTTCTTTTTATGTACTATACAGGGTGTGTAAAAATTAGCGGAAGCGCTACACGTGGCGATGTTCTTCGTAAAATTCTAAGTCGAAAATCCTAATACGAAAATTTTGTACCATTCTTGCTGTGTCTGCAAGAGGTCCTCAAAGTTTTGACATTTAGTCCTTTATTAAGCGTTATTATTTAATACTTGCAAATAAAAAAGCTGCAATTTGGAATAAAAATAAATTTCTAAAAGTATTTTTTCCTAGATATTGTGTTCTTCCTTTCAAAAATTGGTGTTGAAAATATGTAAATCACTGATTTGAATGAAAATAATACATATGGCAAGATTGTCATTAGCTGTCATCTCTGTTTTTCTCGTAATTATTTCTAGTTTGTGTTTTACGATACCCAAAAGTTTGCAGCTATGTTTACGAACTGAAGGCTTTCAGTTCGAACAAAAATTGTATATACCTAAGTAAAAATTGCTGATAAAAAATGTCCAAACGCAAATCAATGTATGCAATGTTGCCAATTTGTTTTTTCTTTAAATGGTTCCTGAAGCCATAGGAAGCATGGTACAACATTTTTGTATCAAGATTTTCGACTTAGAATTTTACGAAGAACATCGTCACGTGTAGCGCTTCCGCCAATTTATACACACCCTGTATATTTTCTTTTTAGATTTAAAAGAAATATTGTTTGAAAACCAATGATCTAAGCACGCGGTTAATAATATTTTTTATTAGTCTTAATTTCCGTTGACAAAATTTAATAAGCCAACTGAACTTTCAAAAGTAATTTTTCATTTTTAAAAAAATATTTAAGAGAAATTAAAAGACTATTTTTCTGTGCTTTCAAAATCCGAAGCATTTCATAGACTGCTTTTAAATGGCAAAAGATAAAATAACAGTTACATAAAACCACATGTACTTATTTTGTATAGCAACTTTTGTTGTTGTTTATTTTTTCCAAGAAAATATGGCCACCGTATCTATAAGTAATAAGTTGCAAATGGAATTATTGATGCCCAACCAAAATGGTAAATTATGAAAATTAATCCATGTTTATGTGTTCATTCCACGCAATAAAAGTTTTATAGAAGCTGCCGAAATATGTTTTAGACTAAAACTTTTAGTAGCAATATTGCAAGACAGCCAAGATTAAGCCAAATTTTGCAAGTGTATGACTACTAAATGCGTAGTTAAATCGCTATTTCACCTCCTCTAGAAAAACAAGCCATTTTTATCTGTCACCAATTTTGTTAGCCCGTAAATTGTATGCAAATTTTTCGCATCTGTATCGCCTCTGCAAAGTCTTTGTAACTAGGGTCGGGCACTACTGCATAATTTGGATGACTTGTAATAGTAGGCAGTGAGAGATGATTTCGTGTTTAGCTCTTGATGGGTATTGTTAGTGTTGATCCCATCTTCCAAGTTCACGAGGTAGGTTATCGCTCCAGCGTTATTCTCGGAAATCATTAAAGATATAAAAGTTTTGTTGCAAGCTTTTTGTGTGAAGTTGAAATAATTGCACATTCTTGTAGGTGTTCCTTGTACATGCTTTAAGTAAAATTGCAGTGCTCGAACGTAATGATGCATCAGAACCGTTGGATGCAGGATGTTAAAAAATACAAGTGGGACATTATTATTTGTATTATGACCATTGCCTGTCTGTCCGAAGTATTTTTAACAATCTTTATGTTGAAGAATATTGTTTTGCAAGTTATTTCAAGGAAAATTTTTGATAATTATTTCGTATGATCCAAACAAGTTCTCCACTAATTTTTTGACTAAGTAATCGAAATTTTATGCACTATACTTTTTGAGAAACATTACTAAGTAAGACATGGTCATTTTTTGTTTCTTTTCCACTTCGATTGAAACTACAAAGAATTGTTTTGTATTTGAAGCACTATTTACAATATTAAAATACTTTTTTAGTATCAAAATTATCTTGCATAGTATACAGTATGTTGGAATATTAACGTATGCTATACGTAACTTTTAAACCGTTAGAGATACAAGGTCGGTTAAATGGGCGATAGTTTTTTTTTTGTAGTTGTAGACAAAAAAAACAACGACAATAAACAGGTGGCAGATATTTTTATGCAGTACTCCATATTTTGTCTTTTAAAGAT
Source organism: Elmis aenea (assembly GCA_947652605.1). Lineage (NCBI taxonomy): Eukaryota > Metazoa > Arthropoda > Insecta > Coleoptera > Elmidae > Elmis > Elmis aenea. The sequence continues at coordinate 8,100,579 of OX393583.1, read as the reverse complement.
TGTTTAGATTCTAAAGCAAACATACATTTTAACTTAAATTAAACGATGTAAGCTTTGGCAATACAAAAAACGTATTAATTTTGCCTTTAAGTATTTTTTTAGTGTTTCAACAAAGTACTTAAAAAACCGTATAAAAAACTTACTAGACTCCAATTTTCCTAAAAAAAATGTATTTGAAGTAAATTGTAAAACAAATATTAAGAGATATACAGGGTGGTCCACATAGAAGATCCACTATTGGGATCTCGTTAACGGCAAGAGCTACAAAGAAGTTTAAACAAGACAAATTGTTCCTCTTTCTGAGACCTATTCAGTGATGCTTTAATGTTTTAAAAAGTTCCATGGCACGCTAGATAATAAACAAATATCAAAGTGGGGATTTTTTTAAATTAATAAGTTGCTTATGGTACAAAAAAAAATTGGGGAAAAGGCTACGTTTTCTTTATATTCCATCAAAATATCTAAATATTATAAACGCCTAAAACTATACGATTTTTCCACTTTAAACAACTGCTTTCTTTTTTCCAATAATAATCATAAAGATGGGGATATAATACTATACCAATTACGACGCACATATTTGTGAGCGCAGTTTCAACGACTTACAAAATTATATTTGAAGTTAACCTCGATTCCTTATCTGCAAATATTTTTATACGTACGTTTGACCTTTACGTATTAATTTGAACACTTTCATCAAGCAAATTGCATGTCGCCATGACTTTGCGAGTGCAATATTCACTTTCCCCTAATTTTGCTTAAAAACAGACCTCCAAAGCGTATTATTTAAACGCAGAATTAAAATTGCATATTAATTATTGCTAATTGTATCTAAATGGAGGGTGACCTGAGTAATTATATTAAATTAAAACTACACAGTGCACCTTGCATAATTGAAGTGTGGAACTTTTAAATCATTTATAGAATTGAAATTTTTTAAGCAACACCCTCGATGACTCAGAACGATTAACATTTTTTTCAGTTGCAAAACAGCTTTAATAACTTTCATTCATCTTGGATCAACTTTAAACAATTGTGGTTTTTAGATATAAATAAACGAATTCCGTTATTTCCTGGACCATGCAATCATGAATAATTTTTGATTGTTATGCACAGGCCTTACAACAAAATAAAACACTTTGACAGTGCTCCAAAAATATCATACATAATAAGTACAAAATGTAGTAGGTATACACTGTGTACAAAAATAAAGTATCGGATTAATATCTCGTCTTGTGACTACCTTACAAAAAAAAAAGTTTTAAATAAAAGTTGTTTGTGGTCATTTACTACATAACCTTAAATTATTTTCATTTGTACAGTGTTTTATTTTTGCGCAACGATAGGTCACTTTGGTTTTATAAATAGAACACAAAGTACGTACCTATATTTATAAATTTTAGATGTAAAATTAAATTCTTTTTCAAAAATATGTAGGTTTTATGTATCTAACATTGGTCGTTTTTAAATTATTCAAGTCTTTATAAATATATTGACAGAAACAGGAGTCTAAAAAAATAATGATATTTCACAACTTGGCTATGTCAGAACGAATACCTTTGAAACTTGTATGACAATAGTTTAATAAATAAATTATTAATTAACTAATAATTACGTCTTTTTCAATCAAACCAAAAAAAATAATGTTTTAAATTTGTATTTCTTTGAAAATTAATTAAACACACAATGCAAAATACAGTCAAAAGATGGAACTAGAGTTGCATTTGATATTTAAAACAAATTTTCGAGATATTTCCAAAGCTACTACTAGTTTAATGCTATTAAATATTGCGTTTGTATCCGTTAACTATCAAGAAAACCGCAATAACTCGAGAACCACTGATTTTAGACATAATTGACCTTTAATACGTTTCAAAGAAAATTAGATGATCAATAAGAAAATGTGAAAATACATAGGGTGTTCCATTTAAAAAAAGTGACTTATTCGTGTTTGAACTTTTACTAAATGGACCGGGCATAAGGAACACCCTGTGTATTATTTTAAAATGGTAACTAGTCAACAACCATTGTCCTACAAGTTTCAAAGGAATTCGTTCTGACATAGCCAAGTTGTGAAACTTCAATATTTCCTTAGAGTCCTGTTTCTGTCAATATTTTTGTATAAACTAAAATAATTCAAAAACGATTGATTTTGGATACATAAAACCTACATATTTTTGAAAGAGAATTTAATTTTATATCTAAAAATTATAAGTAAACTAGGTGTTCTATTTAAAAGACAAAGTAACGTATCGGTGCGCAAAAACAAAACACTGTAAAGTTGAAAATAATTTAAGGTTACGTAGTAAATGACCACAAACCACTTTTATTTAAAACTTTTTTTTGTATAGTTATCACAAGACGAAATATTGATCCGTTACGTTACTTTTTGGACACACTGTATAATGGATTTAGATCTCAGATAAATAAAACAATTATGTGTCGACAAGATACCGAAATATCCTTTTCCCTGTAAAAAGGGGTTAGTTATACCGGGATCAGTTTATTCCCTCGGGAATTATTCCAACACGTTCCTTTACCCAACAGATTCTATTACTAAAGCAGCTATCGCATAGCAGGAGATGTACTTGAAGAATTTAGTTAGTTTCTGAATCAACTGCCTGAAATCGCATTCATGTTTTTGTAACTAACTTTATTTACGACCACTATTATTAGACCACTTCATGTTTGACTCATTTGCAGTCTGTTTAGTGTTTCTTGCACTTTATATTAAGATACATACTCACAAGGGGGGGGTCACGATACGTTGTCGCTAGAATCTGATTAAGGCTGTTTGTTGCATTAAGGACATCAAAACTAAATGTTTTCCAGAGTTATACGTGCCACTGGACATTTCCTTCGGAAAAATAGGAGGAAAACTAAAAAATTGGTATAAAAAAATCACTTTTGCGATCGCGTTGGCCATGAAACCGTCAGGGACAAAATCTAAATTTTTCTATTTACCAATGCGCGCATACTTTGTAAGTAAAATGGTGCAAAGTTTTTGAAAAAATCTTGAACGGTTCCGGAGAAAAACGTCAAAAACGAAACCCCTGCATAAGCGCTACGGTTTAAGAGGTTGTCGTATATAGTATATCCCATATAAGACTTCTCATATCGGCTTAAGCAGTTGGAACAACCCACGTACATACACAATCTTAGATTATAAACCTTAAATGATTTGTATGGCACAACACCTAAAATCATAATCGCATACCACATCTTCCTAATAGCTTTTCTTTGAGCATAATGACCATAATGCTGCAGTTCTAAACCAGTTCTCGCTAAAAGCTTATTACCTTATATACGCTATAATAGATTTTAAATTATAATTGTTTACAAAGCAAAAACTTTTGGGAAACACTGATACAGATATTAATTTTCTTTTACCTACGAACCCAAATTAAACCTTATTGAACCTATAATTAGGGATCAAATTTCGACTGCTTGCAATAATCTTCATGAATCCGCCTTCAATTAGATTACAACTTTCATTGGCGTAGACTGAATTGTAAACACAAATAATATTTAAAGAAAGAGACGGAGATTGTGCATTTGTTTCGTTTAGTTCTGCCTCTTCTTAATCCGCTGTGAGCAATTTTAAATGGGATATACTATACCTGTATAACTATATCTAGGCGACTTGTATAGGCGTTTAACATAGGGAAAACCGTTTTTACAAAGGACTCGTTTTTGGCGTTTTTTTCCGGAACCGTTTAAGATTTTTTTAAAAACTTTGCACCATTTTACTTGCAAAGGATGCGCGTATTGGTAAATAGAAGAATTTCGATTTTGTCTCTGACGGTTTCATGGCCCACGCAATCGCAAAAATTACTTTTATTATTTAACTTTTCAGTTTTTCTCCAATTTTTCCGAAGGAAATGGCCAGTGGCACATAAGTATAATTCTGGAAAACATTTAGTTTTGATGTTCTTGATGCAATAAACACAGCCTTGATCAGATTCTAGCGACAACATATCGTGACCCTCCCTGGTCAGTAACTCTGCGCAACTTTGCAAGTTTATCCAACTCTTTAAGTCTTACAAAAACGAAGTTACAAATGTAACCTGACGGATGTTTGTCACCCTGCATACGATTGAAATTTTAAAAAAACAGCAACAAATAAAAATTGTGCCAGGGAGAAAATTAATTACCTATACAGGGTGACAATAATCTACATGTGTTGTATGGGTAACTTTGTTATTACAAGAGTAACAAAGTCGGTTAAATTAGCAAAGTTGGGCAGAATTTCAAGACGAATTTAATGCCATTTTGACATTTGGTCTACACCTTCAACTTTTTTAAATATTTTGAAAAAACCAAAAACAGACGATTTTTTCAATGGTAAATAATTCCACAGCCACCTATGTTAAAACCAAAGTGTGAATTGATTCCTTTAGATATTTTTACGTAGAATTATAAAAAAATATTTAAAAAGTCATAGCTCACTCGATTTTCGAGATATAAGCCAAACTTGACTTTTTTTAAATGGCAACCATAGTTGGCTATGGGTTCATTGAATAGCTTATTTTCTTCTGATTTCAAAAATGTATGGGTTGTCATATCTATTTCCATTAGTTTTCTTACAATTTGCAAAAACCGAAATTATTACTAAATAGTATAAGGGTGCCTTGGAACTGGAGAGCATTTTTTGTTTTTTTTAAATTAGTTGTCAAACTAAGTTCTGTTTTGCTGCTAATTACTGATGTGAATGTGTTAAGTAATTGTGATAAAAGTTTAAAAAAATAAAAAATATGGCTTATTCGAGGGAAGAAAAAAATGATATGTTATTTTGCTACTACAGTTGTAATCGTGATGTAAACGCAGCATCGGAATTATATCTACTAACATACATGGAAAGAAGGCAGCCAGATAAAAGATTGTTTGCAAAACTCGAAGCTAATTTAAAACAGTATGGATCATTTTCTAAACCAAAAGATGCCAAAATAAATTTTAATGAAGATACAGAGGTACTTGTTTTGGCATACAATACTTTTAAACCAACTGCATCTGTACGAGAAATCGGACTTGAGTGTAACGTATCCAGAGAACAAGCAAGAATAATTTTAAAACAAAATAATTTTAATCCTTATCATCATCATATTGGAAATACGTTGTACCCAACAGATTTGGATAGAAGATTAAACTATGCTACATGGTTCGTAGAAGAAAGTCGAAGACACGAACTCTTTTCTCAATCAATTTTATTTACTGACGAGGCAAAATTTACAAACAATGGATTATTTAATAGAAAAAATCATATTTACTGGGCGAGGGAAAATCCACACTTAACGGTTGAAAGACGTGATCAACATGTTTTTAGTATCAATGTTTGGTGTGCCATTCTTGGTACAAAAATACTCGGTCCTTATTTTTATGAGGAAAATTTAAATTCAGAGCGCTATTTGTTATTTTTACAAAATCAATTAGAAGAAATGTTGGACGATCTTCCATTGAACTTGATTCAAAATTTGAATTACTTTCAGCATGATGGAGCACCAGCTCACAATGCACAAATAGTATCAAACTATTTATTAGAAAAATTTCCTAACTGGATAGGTAACAGAGGTCTCATTGCATGGCCTCCCAGGTCTCCGGACCTAACGCCTCTTGATTTTTTTCTATGGGGAACTATTAAAGATAAAGTTTATAAAGAAAAGCCCCATAGTGTTGATCACCTGAAAACCAACATAAGAGCAGCTGTAGCAGAAATCAGACATAATACTTTACTAAAAGTGCAAAGTGAAATATTAAAACGGTGTCAACTGTGTGTTCAAGAAAATGGTGGCCACTTTGAAGCATTATTATAATTTTTTATTTAATTTTAGTCATTAATTATTATGTTAGTAGTTTATTAATATTAGCCACGAAGTATTTTATTTGTTATTGTTCAATTAAATTATTTTACTAGTAATTTCAATTGTTTCTGATGATTAGATATAAAGCAAGAAAACATGACATTCTTGTCCAATTCCAAGGCACCCTTATACTATTTAGTAATAATTTCGGTTTTTGCAAATTGTAAGAAAACTAATGGAAATAGATATGACAACCCATACATTTTTGAAATCAGAAGAAAATAAGCTATTTAATGAACCCATAGCCAACTATGGTTGCCATTTAAAAAAAGTCAAGTTTGGCTTATATCTCGAAAATCGAGTGAGCTATGACTTTTTAAATATTTTTTTATAATTCTACGTAAAAATATCTAAAGGAATCAATTCACACTTTGGTTTTAACATAGGTGGCTGTGGAATTATTTACCATTGAAAAAATCGTCTGTTTTTGGTTTTTTCAAAATATTTAAAAAAGTTGAAGGTGTAGACCAAATGTCAAAATGGCATTAAATTCGTCTTGAAATTCTGCCCAACTTTGCTAATTTAACCGACTTTGTTACTCTTGTAATAACAAAGTTACCCATACAACACATGTAGATTATTGTCACCCTGTATATACCTACCTACGTTATAATTTTTCATTTGCACTTTGGCCTAAACAAAGTACACATCACAGAAAAATAATTTATTAAAACCAGTTTGTAACTGAAGTGATTAATGTATTTCCCTATGTTATTAAAACAAAATGTGTTATATAACAGAGTACTGAAACTTAGTTCTATTAGGACTGGACTCTCACTGTTCACGTGTAGGTACATACAAAAAAAATTCAATCAGTGTATATTGCAGATGGTTGACTTTTGAAAGGTTATTATTATAAAAAAAACTTTGGATCAGAAGCATGCGTGATATTTACATGTTATATAATAATATCTGTGCTGATTCTTTCATTTTAATAAGCGATGGAGTAATTAACCTAGATGTCTGATAACTTTATTGGAATAGTTCTGTTGGATAATAAATATTCGTATTTATTCATCAGACACATCGTATTGTGAAAGTTTTGTTTTAAAAATGTATCAAGTAATGTACGATTCAGGACGTATATGTTGTGTTTTTGCCATAACTGCAGCTGCATTTTTTATTGTGTTCTGGTTGGATGTGTTCACGCGATTTGGTACTTTTGAAGGATAATAAAGAGCTTCATAAGAAAACCATTACGACGCGGAAATTTAATAAATATGCCTCATTCGTGCTGGATGGATATTTATTGCGATTGTGTGATATGTTAATATTTGCATGATATTTTGTTGTAAATAGTAATGAAGTGAGTGATATACCTAAGCATGTAATGTAATGAAGTTCTTACACTTATGAGGGTTGTTCGATAAGTCCGTGCAAAAATGAAGAAAATAAATGTTTTTTGGGAAACAGAGTCCGAGGGAGCCAAATCTGGAGAGTATGGGGGCCGTGAAAGGACTTCGCGGCATAATACGAACAATTTTGCGGTCACAACTGCAGAAGAGTGAGCTGGTGCGTTGTCGTGGTGAAACAAAATGTTCTTTTTCGCCAAGTTTGATCATTTTTCCTTTATTTAAAATTTCCAACAACGTTTCGTCTTTTCAGAAACATCATCAACTTCATTTTTTTAAATACAGCGAAAAACTTTTAATCTTATAATCGGATAGCATTTTGTCTACTGATTTCAATGATATATGACACTTAATATCAAAAATGATATTTTATCACAAAATTTAGGAAAAACTCATTTTGTCCAATTTTTGAATCAAATGATCTTATAAAAATATATATATATAAAAAACAAAACAATTTGGTTGTTGTTGTTCTGTTGTTTTGTTATAACTGTCACTTTGACATTAACATGATCGTGATTAATTGCATAATTTATAATTTTATAAATAAAGTTCATCCTTATGAAAATCGCTACTATCACTGTGGAAATCAGTTTGCTTCATTTTTACTTAATTGCAAGCACCAAGAAACTAAAACTTAAAAACAGGCAGTGTCAGGTTACGTAGTGTTTCAACTGGATAGGTGTTTTTCACAATGGTTGAACTTGGATCGCTATTCTGTAGTTGACACATATTTTAAAGCAGTTTTTTAAACACTAAGATCTCTTTTATAGCTTCGACTACAAATAATCAAGCTAAACTACACAAAAAGCGTTAACAGATAGCATCGTTATTTAAATTATTTATAAAAAGACCTGGATGATTCTTTTCCTGTAATCTTCAAAAGTTTTTTTTTTGTATGATAAATAGAACATAAAAGATAATTTTATGTACTTATAATAAATTATAATAAAAATTCAAAAAACGTTTCTCTGAGCAGTTTTGTAAATAAAGAACTAAACTGCTAGTTGCTCCCTATAGCTAATAAGAAGATACTGTACTATTAGAAAAACTATATTTGTCTTCGATCTGTGACCTACATAATTCAATTAATTACTAAAAGATTTTGATAGACTAACAGATCAAATTTTACTTATTAGTGCATGCTGATTAATATTACCCAAAAATATTTCTTAATGAGCTAATACTATGGTACTTTTGCAATGCCTTTATCGATCTAATTCGATTTGTATGATTATAAGGCTGCTCTCATATCAAGATGACTAGTTAAATACGCTTAGTTGTACACGATAATTCATTTACTCACTGTTTTACGTACAAGAAATTTCTACCTTCCATAACGACTGCAGTTCTGTACAATTACAATCGTGTGCAATCAGCTTTAATGCGATTTAATTATCAATTTAGGAAATTATCGTACATCATTAAAGTTTTTCATGCTAAAATTAAAGCTAATTAGTGGTTGGGGAACACTAATTATTTACATCATATTTCTGAACCACTTTGCAGCCACAAAAAATAACCATGACGTGCTATTTACAATAAGAAAATAAATTCTAGACTTCATCTATTTTTGTTTGTTTCGCTATTAAAGTGTGACAGAGATCTGCATTTTTTAGATGAAGTTCGATTGATGGATAGTTTAAATTCATTTCTAAGCAGGGTGGATAAAAATCATGATTTTTTTAAAAAAATCAAAAAAATCGATTTATTTGATTTAAATCAGATTTTTTTTATTTAAATCAGATTTTTTTGATTTAAATTAAATGTACCATATTATCGAATTTAGTGACATATTCACATGCTATTTCTGTTTTGTGCTTATATATTTAATAACCAATATATTAAATTCATTGGTGAATTTTTGTCAAAATGAAAAATGAAATATAATGATTAGGAATTTTGAAAAAATTAGTGCTAAATGGTGATGTAATTATATACAGGGTGTCATTAGTGCGGGATCGGTCGATTGTGGCTAAACGGCTTGAGATATGAAGTTGATTCAATTGCTATTTTATACAGTTTTTTTTTAAACACACAATAAAAATATTTTCAAATATACAGGGTGAGTCACCTTTCTGGAACTAATAGCAACTTTTATATTTCAAATACAACACCCCATTTTTTATTTAATATTTTTGACCGCCTTAATTTTAGCTTTGCATCAATATAAAATACTATAGATTTTTATACGGCGTTGTAAAAAAAAATTATTTTCTAAATTATTCAAGGTTTTAAGTCTTTATTTAAAAAGTTCTCCTGAAGTTATTTTGAAGTACAGAGTTGTAATTTGGTATAGACATGCAGAAAAAAATTCTCTGTTCCCCCGATATGAAAAAATTTGAATCACATACAGGGGTGTTTATAAATAGGTCGCAACTTCCATGATTTTCAGAAGCTCGTAACTCGATTTTTTCAAATGCAAACCCCTGTATTTTTTTATGTCATCGAATTCGTCTTTAAAAGAGCTTCATATTTTGTTTAGTATGTCCTATACCCAAAACTCGTACTTTTCGAGATATTCGACATTTTTCTTCAAATCGTTATTGAAGCAATAGAGTGCCGTGGAAATTGAAAAAACTGACTGTTCACTTCGCTAACGTCAAAAACTTGCATTTATTTTTTGAAGTATTGCATTTCCGCAATGAATATTACTTTGCAAGAGCAAATTGATATGGTTTATTCACCATTTCGTGTATTTAATTACTAATATGTAGTAATACAATTTTGTTTTATTATAAATATTATATTGTATCTACTCATACAATCTGTGATTTAAATTGATAATTTTAAAAAAAATCACTTGATTTAAATCAATGATTTTTTTAAAAAAATCACTTGATTTAAATCATGATTTAAATCGTGATTTAAATCAAATGATTTAAATCTGCTCAACCCTGTTTCTAAGTGCTAATGTGTGAACAGCTGGACGTACAAAATTTACTTCACCAAACTTTTGCAAACAATGATGTGAGAAAGGCCATATTTAACATGCTCAAGCAACAAGCTTTTTCTGGGACACTGATTACTAGGCAAAAACTCAGAACGTAATGTACCACGAATGCTCGAAAAGATAGCCACTCACTTATTACATAAGATTTTATAACAATTTCCAATCTTATGGATATGAAATGCATAATTTGTACAAACCTTATACGTTCATTATCAAGATGTGCCTGTTGGAGAGCTTCAATTCTTAACACAAGAAATACCAGAAGTTCGTCAGTAAACCACGCACCACCAAAATTTCGCAATAAGTCAAAAAAATGGGCCACTACTTTTCCAAATTTCACTTTAACTGCTAGAGAATAACGTAATCAAAATGACGAATAAACCAAAAGATATGCATCTACTCGTATAATAAAGTTTCTGATTGTAAACCACGAAAGTTGAGATGATTTTTAAAAATTGCTGGGGACAACCCCCAACAGAAAAAAGCACAACTTATTAAGTACTGAATATAACACATTGTCTGGTATGTTATTGTTGACGTTATGTCACTCAAATCTAGAAAGATTCTTTTGAGTAAAAAATGTATAAATTATGTAGGTACCATTTTAAGATCTGGTTAAAAAAAAATTGTGAAACACCTATTTAAGAATAAACAAAGAATCTACATTACAAAAAGGATATTTATGCATTACTATAAGATAGATATAAACAATAATAGCAAATTTGTTACTATGAAGATGTATTATGTTTAAATTAATGTGGCATGCTAAATAAGACAATCATTGTTTCTATGTACTATTAAAAATGTAGTGCTTTACTTCAAATAGATGTAACGATAGAGCCTTCGTCATGAAAACTAATTTAAAATGTGTTTTATGCTTCTTCTAAATAATTAACTAAAACAGAAGATATAAATCCATGCCTAACAACATTAATTTAAAAAAGTTAAATTTAGATAATAAAATTTGCTTGTTTTTAAACGTTACTTCTTTATTTTAGTTTACAAATTTCTGAACATTGCCCATATATTAATCCTGGTCGGTTAGTTAAAAATCTTGTATCTTATTACCTCAAGCTCATATAATTTGTTTTGCCAAAACAATAGCTGAAGATGATTATATCACATTAGGTAAGTTAACCAGAAATTAAATTGATACCAAAACTGTTTTACGATTTAAAATTAATTGATTATTACCCGGTACACATAACTACAAAACTCGCCATAATGTCAAGTTTCCGAATTAACACGATAATTTTACACTATTATTTGTTTTACTTTTACTGTAAAAGACGTCGAATACTCACTCAACCGGTAACTCAACAAGTAACTTATTCTAAAGGCTGGATTTTACAAAATCGAGCAGGAATTGTTTTAAAACAGCGAGAGATAAAACATCTGGCATAAGCAGTTAACAATGGCTAATCGCCACATGCAATATGTTTTGCGTATTTTACGGAAAAACTGGTTTTTATCGCGAAAAACATCTGGCTTAGTATTTTTAACGCATGCAAGTATTGTTTGTACATCAAAAACCGAGCCGTTTCTTTTGAATGTGGCAAAAGTTACTTTATTGTTGTTTTGAGATTAAATGTGCATAAAAATATTTATGCTTGTTGTAGAACAATTTCACTTACATTTATTATCTCTATTACTTATATTTTTCTCAATAGGCTTAAGCCACTTTAAAAATTCAAAGTTTATAAAAACTACGGTTTTATGGTTATTTTATCCGATGTTTTTTTTACTGAAGTGACGTTTGATCAGACAATGATTAAAGAAAATTGATGAGTAAATTATATAATATAAGTAATTTATACAGCGTGTTTCAGACCACCGTTACCAGCACTTTTATTCGAAAATGCGACGTCTGGCAAAGAGAAAAAATGTTATATCAAAAGAGCAGCGGCGTGCGGTCCATGGATGCGTTGGATGCGGCGCATCCCCTAAAATTCACGTCAAGAATATTTTTTTTCCGTATCATATTTGAATTTCGTGTAGCTTTATTTCGCTTTGATTTTATTTTTTGTTACGTGATAATTTTATTTATTATATACGATGTTTTGCCTGCTCGAAAATTTGCGTTATATAATCTACATCCAGCGAGCGGCTGACTAAATATGTGCGATACACAGCGCTAGCGATTGTGAGCCCGACTGAGGGATGCGTTTCTGATTGTGGATTCGAAATTTGCGTTCTTGGCGCATGCGCACTGCGATGCAGTCCCTAGTCTATTGCCCGCATCGTTGCTTTACTTAACAGCTAGGGGAAGCGATTACTCTCATGGTTCCTCTGTGTGGGGGCAACTGTTATATGGTAGGGCAGCCGCACTCGATTGATATTACCGCACGCTACAAAATGATCATTTCCGTTTTCCGTTGTAAATTGATTTTTGTTTACTTTCTTTAAATCAAGCTTCTTCTATTTAAATAAGCTTAACTCTATTTTTAGTGCACTGTTTCGCTACTTATTATTTTGATTATTATTTAATACGACCCATAATATGGATGAAACTGTGGTTAATAATAATTGCAATTTTTGATTGAAAATTTAAAGAATATGAAAAGAATTTCCGGATTTTCTATTACAATCACTTCAGCCAACTTATAGAAAATACTTTGATTTTATGAAGTTAAAAAGTCAATTAGTTTACTTGTACTCGACTCCCGACTTTCATTTAAAATCTATAAATTGCATAAAAGAATTAATTGTGAAAGATGAGCTAAAAGATGTTTTGACAGAATTATTTAAATTAATACAATTAATTTGCACTATACCTTCCACGAGCGCATCGGCTGAACGATCGTTTTCGACAATGAAAAGAATAAAAACATTCACCAGAAGCAGCCAAAATGACGATAGACTGTCTGCTCTCGCTTGAAAAAAAAATTGTTGCTAAATATGAAAAATGAAAAAAGATTGTATGATGTTGCTATAGACGAATTTTGTAAAAAAGATCGTAGAATAAAATTTATTTAAAAAAAATAAATTGTTTGTTTTTTTGGACAGCATCCCCTGGTTGAAAAGTCACCGCACGCCACTGCAAAAGAGTATATGCGGAATTGACCGACGCTATAGCGGTTTTCGTGATTAAACCGGAAGTGGCCAAATCCGGAAGTAACTTTAAAAACTTAAATGGAACCATCCTGCTTTTATTGCATAATTAGAAAGATATTTAATAAAAAACCCTTTTTACTTTAAACATTTTTTGATTATCAGTAAAGTTTGTTATCCATTGGACCTAAATCATAACATTTAAAACCCTATTCGCATGTAAACGAGTTTTGGACATCCCCTTTTTTTCTTTAGTTTTGTATTGAATTAAATGAGATTTTAGACATATGATATGTGTTTTAAAAAAACGATTATTTAAACATATGTACACTATTGTTTCACTTCCGGTTTTGCCGGAAATCACCCTAAGTTTGTTACCCTGTATATTTCAACATTTTTGGAAAGAGGAAGCAATTTTAAATGCAACAGCACTATTTTGGTTTAGGTACCACTACCATTCCGTAAAAAAAAAATGAATCGAACTCAATTTAAAAAAAAAAACATTTCGTCCAAAACTTATAAACATTATACAAAATAGTGCAGTTGTATTCAAAATTGCTTCCTATTTCCAAAAAGGTAAAAATATACAGGGCGTTCCATATATTGGCCAAAAACCGATTTCGATCAAGCATCTTTAAAAAAAAAAAAGTGACAAAATTGTAAAACTTCACAAAGTGGTGTTTTACCTCGCTATATTTATTTACATTTGCTTGTTTTCCATCCCATTATTAAATTAGAGACGAAGCTTTTAAACTCTGATTCCAAAGCTTTCAAAAAACACTTTTGAAGTTAAGAAAAATCCAGACAATCGGCCAAGTACGTAAAATGGATTGAAACGCGAAATAAAGGATTTTTTTAAACAACAGGAAATATATTTAGCGAAATATTTTAAGGTCGTTTAGTATATGATTCATGCAATTAACGAATTATAAGCTATTATTTAATCATTTACGAAAGTACTACCATTTATTATTCCGAACTTTCACAGTATACGTGAGTGCTACAAGACGATTAAAAAATTAATCCTGTAGAGTAGGTAACCAATTACACAGGCATTGCATTAAAAGGTACCCGATACATAATTATCATAGCAACCACTTGTTGGCATAACAACCAATTTACAGCAACTACACAAATTTTTATTTCAGTCTTATAATTAAAGCCGAATTTAAATCAAATCACATTTTATTAAGATTATTAACTCTAATAAACATTTTCAAATTAGGTTTCTGAAGGAGAGCAGCAAAGTTTTGTGCAGTTTTGAAGTTTGACAACACCAAAACTTAAAAAAATATTAATATAACCCCATTAACAGGCTCATTTTTATTTAAAAACATCTTTACTATGTATAACGGTTCGTCTATAATTTTGAAATAAGTGTTTAAAAACACAAATTTCACTACACCATACAATGGCATATTATTATGTAATTTACTTAGCCATGAAAAAGACATAGATATGGAACTAAAATTGTGGCTTATTTCTTGTAAACCAATTTTCAAGTTTAAAATAATTTTACCAAACCCTCCTGCAATTGTAGGTTACAGGATTAATTATTAATTTGCCTGGGTATGATCTTTGCACAGACTTACTGCAAAATAATGTTTAAACTTTGCCTTTTAATTTGTTTTAAGGTCCGCCACCGATATCAAATTATGGTGACTACGATTTCATCGTAGTTGGATCAGGACCGGCTGGATCAGTTTTAGCAAACAGATTATCAGAAAATCCTGAATGGAACGTATTGCTTTTGGAAGTCGGAGATGCACCAAGCAGTTTGACTGATATACCAGCAATCGCTCCGGTATTTCAAACCACGGACTACAACTGGGGGTATCTTATGGAAAAA
The DNA here is from genome assembly GCA_947652605.1 of Elmis aenea. Taxonomy (NCBI): domain Eukaryota; kingdom Metazoa; phylum Arthropoda; class Insecta; order Coleoptera; family Elmidae; genus Elmis; species Elmis aenea. Next base: position 8,085,516 of record OX393583.1, on the reverse strand, counting down.
CAGGACAATATGTGTCTAGGTGACTATCATACATTACATAAATATGTGGTCAAATTAATAATCAATACTTAAATTAACTTTGCTTATATTTCAATTTTAAACGTTAATTTTTTTGTAGGGGATGCTTAATTTTATAATATTGGAGAACAGTTTGTTTTCATGGAATGTTTAAGATTCTATAATCAAATTTATGGAAAGAAAACACAGGCCCATTCATAATTAAATAAAGCACTGGTTACATTCGTTAGGCGACTTCATAAAACTAAAATTCGCAAACAGTCAAATTTTAGTATTTCCTTCTTCTTCTTAATCAGTTCCTATTGTACCTTTCGGTGTCCTTTTCGCTTTAGCTAATAGCACCACATGATATGCAAAGGCTAATTCTGTTAAGGATACTGGTTTTAGTTTATTCCAACCCCAGTAGGCTTTCTTTGTGTTTTGCTTCCATTCTTTAATTATTTTATCCATAAGAATTGTAAAGAGCAGTGGACTTAATGTGCCTCCTTGTCTTACTCCCACTGTTGTAATAAATTCCTGGGAACTGCTGTTATGGGTTCGCTTATAATTTCTATTACTCTTATATACACTCTTGATGGCGTTTAATAATCCTTCTCCCACTCAACTTTGTTTCAATATATTCCAGATCTTTTCCCTTGGCACTCTATCGAAGGCTTTAAAGAGATCGATAAAGCACAAGTACACCATCTTTGAATGTCCCATTGTTTTTTCACAACTTCATTTTATACATCATTCTGAGCAGTTTACATCCACAAATAAGTCAAACACTTTTTAATTAATAAAAATGTATGTATGAACCAATTTTAAGCATTTCTAAAAGCTTGCTTCCACAATGTTACTTTAACAATTGATTCGTATATTAAGTCATTACTGTTAATAGCAACTAAAAGCAAATTATGTGCAGACTTATGCACCGTGTCACGTGTCATACAGGGTTTATACCGTTTATGGCGTAATTAAAAGATGTATAACTCCCTGAAGTGTGAACATTTCAAAATAATTGAAAAGTCGATTAAATACACAATTGCTATTTCACAGGTCTAAAAGAGCAACGCATGGCCTGGCCCCGCGGGAGAGCCCTAGGTGGAACATCGGTCATAAACTACATGATCCACGTCAGAGGCAATAAACTCGATTACGACCGCTGGGAATCCTTGGGAAATCCCGGATGGTCTTACAAAGACGTCCTGCCGTACTTCCTCAAGTCCGAAGACGCCCATATATCAGTGCAAGACCCCGAATACCACCAACAGGGTGGATACTTAACGATTCAAGACGTTCCGTATCGATCCGAATCGGCTAACGCGTTCGTCAGAGCAGCACAGGAAGCTGGTTACAGGTATACGGACTACAACGGAAGAGAACAGCTGGGGGTCTCGTACGTGCAGGCGACGTTGAGGAATGGATTGAGATGCAGCGCGGAAAAAGCGTTCCTACGACCGGTGAGCAGGAGACCGAACCTGCAGATAAGGACAATGAGCCGCGCGGTGGAAGTCTTAATCGACCCCATAACACGCAAAGCTTACGGAGTCAAGTACGTCAGAAACAGAAGGTACTACATGGCAAAGTGCTCAAAGGAAGTTATCCTCTCAGCTGGTGCTTTTAACTCGCCCCAGCTGCTAATGTTATCGGGTATAGGTCCAAAGGACCATCTCACCGAGCTGGGGATACCCGTCCTGCAAGATCTTCCCGTTGGCCAGAAGCTCTACGACCATCTCACCTTCGTGGGCTTAACTTTTACCGTTAACAAAACGATTGTCAACGAACAAGCGCTCCTAGAAGATCCTAGAAGCTTCACGCAACTGCTCATTAACGGAAAGGGTCCTTTGACCAGTCTGGGTGGCGTAGAAGCTATCGCGTACCTCAAAACCAACGTTTCGACCGATTCAGCCAACTACCCCGATATGGAGCTGCTCTTCATCGGTGGAAGCTTCCACACTGACAGGGGAGAAATCTACAGGAAGGTTTTCAGGATATCCGACGAGATCTACAATAAGGTCTGGAGACCTCTCGAGGGACTCCCTGCGTGGTCGGTTTTTCCCATGCTGGTGCATCCGAAATCGATCGGGTATCTCAGGCTCAAGTCGAAAAACCCCTACCACTGGCCCAAATTCTACGGCAACTACTTCACGGACCCGCAAAACATCGACATCAAGACTTTTATAGCGTCGATACGAGAGGTGCAAAGGATAGCGAAGACCCCCGCGTTCCAAAAATACGGCACCCGGCAAGTCACGACCAAAATTCCAGGTTGTGAGCAGCATGTCTTCGACACCGACGCGTACTGGGAATGTGCGCTGAGGCACATCACAGTAACCTTGCACCACCAGGTGGCGACTTGCAAGATGGGCCCGCCGACCGACCCAGAGGCTGTCGTTGATCACAACCTGAAGGTGTACGGTATACAAAATCTTAGAGTGGCCGATACGAGCATCATACCAGTCACTCTCACCGCTCACACGAATGCTCCAGCGTTTATGGTCGGGGAAAAGGCAGCTGATCTGATTAAAGCCGACTGGGGTGACGAAAGTTCTATTATCGATCCCAAATATATAAGAAGTACGCATATAAATAAACAAAAATAAAGCTATTGCGCTTATTAAACAATTATTGAGAGTTTGACTGAAGTCATCTAGTATTTATTATAATCTAATGTAGATAATACAGCAATAACAGATTCCACAAAAAAATTTACTTGAATACATATTCCTAACTGAAATCGAAAGCTATATCAAATTTGTTCGTTGAGTGTTTGTGATTTTTCGAATAAAATCGTAAGCTGTCGACGTTTCTTCCGCTATTGTACGTACCATCTTCAGAACAGTTTTTGTAAACAATCATCACAGGATTAGGTGCTGTTTAGCTTTAGAGGACACTATTAGGTGTTTATTAATGTAAAACTGGTTATGATTAAACATTTTTAATTAAAAAGTTGCACTGAAGATGCAAAAGCTACAAAAGGGAGGAAACGTGGTTTATTTTATGCCTGTCACGAGTTTCCCTTAGGCCAGTGTTCCTCAAAGTGTGGTCCGTGGACTCCTCAAGCGTTGTGAAGGGATCCTCCGAGCCTTTTTATTTCAGGAAAAATTATAATAAAAATAGAAAATACAAAGTCTACAAAACACTTCATTGGGGTCCTCTGTAAGCTTTTGTTTTTGGAAAGAGTCCTCAGAAAAACACTGCCTTAGGCAATGCAGAAAGTATTAATCGGGCTTAAGCCACATTGGTGGGTTTATACGAAACTTTAAACTTCATCTAACCCACACTACAAGGCCATGTTTTACAAATTATTTCAAGTTAAGTTGTCAAGTGCAGCGTTTTTAAAACCGAATATTTAACTGTCATTTGATAAATTGTTTGATTATTTGAGTAGTTGAGTACCTATTTCATTAATTAATCGAAATAGGATAAATTAAAAATCACTTATCAAGTATTTCTTGTACTAGAACAAAACCATTTTGAAGACTCCCGTTTCTTCATTAGTTGTAAACTTGTTTGTTTTAAAGTATAGAGAGATTCTTTACCAGACCGTTTAGGCCCACAGCTTTGTGGTTTTCTTCCACTCTTTTTTATTTTTGGCTTTGGCCTTCCAGTCTCTTATACCTTTTTCTTTTAACCTTTAAGTAGTCGCACGGCGCCGCAGAGGCGCCAAGCGTTTTTTAAATCGTTGTTACATTTTTAATAATTTTTTTGTCACTAATATCTGTTTATGTATTCCTCAATTGTACTTTAAGGAATACGAATTATATAGTATTATTCATATTTCTCTATTTTACAGTCCGTAAAATGCAATTATGTGCTACTCGGCATGAACGCTATCATTTATGCCCTAGGGCTAAAAATCGACATTCGCAACAAATTTGTTCGCAATGCCATAAAAATATTTGTTCAGAGCATACAATAAAATTGTGCAGTGAATGCTTTGCATCCAATGTTTGATTCGTATTAAAAAAAAAAAAAAAAACTGTTTTTACAGTTATGTTTTATATACAGATATATATTTTTTATATCTTATAATTTATTTAGTCATTGTTATTCTTTTTAAGATTTAGCTTATATTTCATGAATAAAGCAGTTTAACACATTTTTAAGATTTTAAGTCAAAAATATTGTTATAAAACCCCAATGGTGCCTCCGAGGCGCCATGCGAGTAGTTATGTATACACAGTACACGCGACTAGTTAAAGGTTAAGTCGGATAGAACTGCTTCTCTCCACCGTCTTCTCGGTCGAACATTTTTCTTCTTGTAATTTGGTGTTTTCCAGGCTATCATTTTTGGTGTTCGTCAATTTGCCATTCTTTCGATATGGCCCAGCCTCTGAAATCTTTTCGCTTTTATTATGAATTCGATTGCTGGTCCCTTATATATCTCATAAATTTCCCTGTTTGTTCTTTTCTCATACCCTTGTTCTGTTTCCTTCCTCCCAACAATCTTCCAAGTATTTTCCTCTCCCATCTCTGCAATCTTTTCTCTGTTTTCTTATTCAGTTTCCAAGTTTCGCACGCATATAGTGCTGTTGGTCGGAATACTGTTTTGTAAAGGCGGAATTCAGCATCTCTAGATAGCTGTTTCGCCCTTAGTAATTGGTTCAAGGCTCCGGCACACTTTTTTGCTTTCGTTAATCTCGCCTCTATTTCTTTTTCTTCCTCAGAGTTATTCGTTATTCTGGCAACCAGATACACAAACTCTTCCACTTCTTCCAGACCCATTTTTTCCAATGTAATAGTTATTTCTAGAATTGCATTCTGCTGAGTTCCTCCAATAGAAATAACTTTACATTTCTTCTGGTTTAATTGCAGGCCCATCTTAAAAGCCTCCTCCACCAATCTGTTTGTCGCGTGTTCTAATTCCTTTATATTTCTGGCTATAATAACGATGTCGTCTGCATATCTCACTATTTGATGGCTCTTGTACATTATATCTCCTACCCGCTTCAGACTGCTGCTTCTTATTTTTTTCTTGTGCTATGTTGAATAGTAAAATAATAAACGATCCAGTTAATTCACTCAGTTAATCAAATATTCTGAAGGTTTAAGTATTAGATAAGCTGCTTGTAATAACGACGCAATTTATATACGTTATTTAAACTTTTGGGTGAAGTTTTTTATAGAGCCCCCCGTCACTCGTGAAAATTGGCCACCCAACAACAAACAATTTATCAAAATTCGAACGCAAACCTTGCATAATCTAAAAGTGTTTCAGACACATCAAAAAGTTCATCCAAGCTGTCGTTGTATAATTAAATAAAGAAACAATTTAGCATCATGCAACCCACAGCAGACCCCTCCTTGTTTCATAATAACTTAATTATAATATCAGTCGGCCACAAACGAAAAGTGATAGTCCACAGACGTACTTCTAATTGAATTATAAGCAATGCTTTTACCGAAATGTATGCGAACATATGATCGGAGAAGGTTATTTCCTGGTTATGGTTCGCAGAAAACTGAGGAGTACCTAGAAGTTTTACTTATTATGATTGGTTAAATTATCATATAATGTTCTACACTTATTCCGCCTTTTTACTATTTATTAGGTAACAAAATCAATTTGCAAAAATAATTCGTACATTGCTAAGTTGTTTATTCTACATACGTTCGATGTGACAACGTAATATTATAGTAAAAGCTTAAACATATCCAAAATTCCCGTTTAAAAATAATAAAACTAAATAATGAGGTGAAAATATTAAAGTAACGCACTATTTTACAGGGTTTTACAGGTTTAACTAGTCTAGAACCTTTATATTCTGACCGTTACAAAACTTGTTAAAGCATAACTTTTTGCCAGATGATTGTAGGATTATTTTCCCCCAGAAAGGAAGTTTATTTCCAAGCTAACGTAAATTTTACAATAAATCAACTTATTCTTCATTCGATAGATAATTAACCTATATTTAATTATACTTAGTTACATAAGTTACTCACACAAGCCAGTTTTTCAAATAAAACTTAAAAAATTTTAACTAGGAACTTTATTGAACTGTTTAAATGTTATCTTGTCAATTATATCTTTATAATAATTATAAATTAGAAAAAAATCTACTTAAGACAAGTTTTTAGTTCTAAGATTTGAGAAATAACTTAATGGTTGGTCTCTCATAGACCAGTGTTAATATTTTAGAATGCTACAAGCATATTATAAAAAAAAAGGATCAATAAAAAAAGGTATAGGTACCATGTATTTTCCACGATTTACAATTGTATAAGATTAATAAGGGTTTCCTCTTAAAATAACAAAGTTATAGGGATGCGACAGTCAAACTGAATCACCCTGTATACGTAATCAAACTAACTTACTAAAAAATGTAGTTTGTGTTGGTATGGTGTCAATTTTAACACCAAAATGGCGCGATTTGTAGACTTTATACGTAGGTTCACCTAAAAATGGTGTTATTTTGTCTAAAAAAAAAAAAAAATAATAGTAAGAAACATTAGATATACCTACTATGTGTCATAATTTTACACTTTGGGAACAAACATTTTCATTAATATGTGGTCAATTTAAATAATTTCTCTAAAAAATATTACCTTTATTGTGTCTGTGAAAGTGACTGTGTTAAATTTGCCTAGTTTTAGATTTATAGTGTCTAATAATTATCACATGTTTATTTAAAAAAGAAAACTTAGAAAAGGTACTTAAGTTATTATATACCATAGACCATTTTTTAAATTTAAATTAAAAAAAAATCCTTAAAACCAAGGAATCAATAGAAAATATAATTTTGAAGTTTCCTCAAGCCCTTCAAAGCCTAAAATGTATTACAAACAGACTTTTTGTTTCTCTGATAATGTAAAGATTGTAAAACATTCACACCATTGTCTTCTGAATACATTAGCAGTTTGGTATTGGTGAAAAGTTAAAGTAATTTTGTCAAATAGATTAAAAATTCCATACTAAGAAAACAACCATAAGCCAAAAAAAATATTTTAAAGTTTTAACTGTACAAAAAAGGACAAATTTAATGTTTGTACGTGCTTTTAATTTGTCCTTGTAGCTATTGTTACGCCCAAACCGAATGATCTAATACACAGGGCGCCAATTTTTTTTTACTTCAAAACGCCCAAATGTCTTTTAAGATAAACTTTTGACAGTTAGTCACTTCAATTCAAACCTAATCAGAGGCTTCTAAAATTTTACCTGTTTCTATCTTACATACTCTGTGAACAATCTGTCAAAATCAATAATATTTTACAATTATTACACGAAACTATTTTCAAATATGAAAAATAAATTTTTTTATTTCCTTCTGTACCTTACCATATTTTGATTTTTTAATATCCATTTCCAATTCACAAATTATACTTGTTAAGTTCGCTCTGTTAAATAAACGACATACGTATAGAGGGTGCCCAAAAGTGACCATGTATTTTGGCAAATTAAAGGGTGTTTTACAAAATTTTTAAATTGGTACCATGGTGGGTATTATACAAATTTATCTATTTAAATAAGTAATGTTTTACACGATTTTCTGTTAATTTTCTATAATTTAATTGTTCTTCATGCTTTTTAGGCTGGCTGCATGTTACTGCATAAACCCTTTGTTGTACATTCATCATCAACAACAGATATTTGTCTGAAAGGTTAATAAGAAAAATTAACAAAAAAATCGTGTAAAAATGTTTTTCTAAACATACCAACATTTGTAAACCAATCAACATTCCAACACACCAGAATATACTTACCTATATATTTTTTTAATACACACTAAATTCACCAAAATATATCATTCCTTTAGGGACACGCTGTACTATAATAGTACAAATAAAACAATACTCAAAAATTGCAAAGAAGCAAATTAATCAATGGAGAGACATACAGAAAGTCGAATTAATTTGGAACAATTTAATAATGCAGAGATTTTATGGATGCTTTTTTGTTAGCGATAAGGCACTCACTTTTCTTAGCTTTTTCATCAACAAGAAATTTTATTTTGTTAGTCACCTATGTAAAAAATACTTTCCCTTTAGCAGACAAATTTAAAAGCGAATTTGTCTATAAAGATACGTCAAAATGCATTAAATAATACATTGGCATTACCCTAAAAAAATTAAGCTTGAATAATTCGCTTAAATTAGAGTAATTTATTCGTCTTGTGCAATATTTTTTAAAGGTTAATACACACACACATCCGTTTTATTAAAACATAATCCAGAGTCAAGGACAGCTTCGCACATTTCATAACAAAGTCATCAAATTAGCATTAATTTTAGACTAAAAAACACTAGTTCGTTGCTAATTATGAGAAAATACATACAATAAATTACTTGGGATACATAAGTTGTAAGTGCGTTAGAAAAATTAGAGAATTAACACACCGTGAAAGCAAAAACACTTCAGGGTTGAGCTAATCATAATGCACATTCATTAGGATTAATACTTGGAAAAATTATATAAACTAAAAACATACTATAGTTTATAATATTATCAGATAAGACGACATGGTAAATGATTTATTAAGATTAGTTTTTGGCGAAGAAGCAAAATTCTGCACATAATTTTACATTTTATTCAACTTTTGAGTTGCAAGCAGACACAGGGTTTTATTCTTGAGGCTTTCGCGGCCGTTATCCATAATACAATCTTGGTTTCCGGGTTTGGAACCGCGTCTTCTATATTTAGAAGTAGTATACTCCTGCCAAACATGCCACGCCAAAAGAAGGAAAAGAAAAGAAAGAATACATCGCTACGACTTACTTGCCCTACATCAGCGGAGTGACTAACAAAATATCAAAGCTTCTACAAAAACATAAAATCAAAACCGTTTTCAACGCTCCTTTGAAGCTCTCGAATAAATTAAGAAGAACACACGACACAGGACTACACCACGCGGGAATATATAGCATACCTTGCTTCTGTGGAAAAGTATACATAGGACAGACTGGCAGGAGTATACAAACGCGTCTCAAAGAACACGAAGGACAACCAACAAGAAAACAAGTCGATAAATCAGCGGTAGCAGAACACGCCCAGGGTACAGGACACAACATCCTCTTCAGAGAAACAAAACTACTGGCCCGCGCAAACCATTTCTGGCCAAGATTATATCGAGAATCATTGGAAATCATCAAGAACCCAAACAACTACAACAGAGACACAGGCATACAACTCCCAAACATCTGGAAACCAGTCATCACAAAATCACTGAGGCAGAACAAATCCATCAAGCGGAACGCCACGCCTCCACAAGCTGGATATATAAACCCAGCAACATCCTTCACAAATTAGTCGTTTTGAAAAAGACCAAGACACAATGGTCGAAACGTCAACTACTTCTAAATATAGAAGACGCGGTTCCAAACCCGGAAACCAAGATTGTATTACAGACACAGGGTGTCCTAAAAGACTGGATTCATAGGGAAATAAGCTGTATAATGGATTCGGAACACCCAAAATGACAGCAAATTCTTAGATTAGCAGTCAGCGACTTCCAAGCACTTTTAAACGTTTTGAATACATGCGCTTCGAACTACTTAAGTCAGTGTTTCTCAATGTGTGGTCCACGGACCCCTGATTCCTTTTGAAGGGGCCCCCCGAGTAATGTTCAAATATCATTAAAAATTGTTTGCCAAGCCACAAGGAAACAAAAATGTTGTTAACAAAACAAATCATTAGGGTCCTCTAAGAGCATTTAATTTTGAAAGGGTTCCGCAGAATAAAAAGTTTAAGAAACACTGCCTTAAGTTATGTACGGAGTGTGTGATTAATCATGAAGAACATGAATATCTCACACACCATTGGAGATAGAAAGATGGTTTAATTAAAAAAGAAGTGCTTTTTTTGTGCTAATCTAAGAATATGTCCATATCGTACCCAGTTCATGAAATATCCCGAAGTAAAGCATTTTTTTTTTTTTACTTTTAATTATGCCTTGATTATTATAAATGATAGATATTTAAAGTTTGGAGTTGTTCGGTTGGACAAATGCTTTAATCGCATGGCTTTGGCAAAACTGGGCCAGTCAGTTGTAATTTGTAATAGTTAAATTTTTCCTTCTTGGGGTTGTCATGTTGAATGTTTATACTTGCAGTGGACGAGTTTTATCACAAGTAAAATGATAAAAAAAAAATTCAAAAGAGGAACAAATTTGAAGGGTTAAGACACCGTGCAAATTGGATCGCGTTATCGGGGGAGATATTTCAATTAACTAATGTAGAACCCATAGCAAAAAAATCAAGGAGCAACAACTTAAATGTTGTGGGGTTTTGTTGTTTATACGCATTTTTGAATAAGTTTTGTTGTCCCGCTAAGTTCTCCTACATTTCCATTGTTCTTTCTCTTCTTAAATCACGTGTTAATTTCTCAAATTTTTTTTAAACACTTTTTGACATGTAATGACACTTAATTTACAGACCTATCAGTCTACTACCAATTTTATCCAAGGTCTTCGAAAAACTTTTTCTAACACGTCTCAAACCATTGCTAAGAGAACTCATCCCAAATCACCAATTCGGTTTCAGGAATCAGCACGCTACGGTTGAACAAGTACACAGAGTGGTCAAAAAGATAAACAATGATCTGGAAGGCAAAAGATATTGCTCTGCTGCCTTCCTAGACATTAGTCAGGCTTTTGACAGGGTATGGCATGACGGATTGCGCTACAAACTAAAAAAGAACATTCCATGCCATTTTTACCAAATCTTAAATTCCTACCTCAAAAATAGGCACTTCTTAGTTAAACACCAAGACGAATATACTGATTTGTACCCTATCAACTCCGGCGTACCACAAGGTAGTGTGTTGGGACCAACGCTATACTTAATATATACTGCTGATCTGCCAACCACTCGTCTAACTACAGTGGCCACGTTTGCGGATGACACAGCTATCTTGGCATCCCATGTGGATCCTATCACTGCCTCTAAAAATCTACAACATCACTTAAACAAAATACAGTCCTGGTTGAAAAAATGGCGAGTTAAGGCAAACGAAACTAAATCAACACATGTCACATTTACTCTTAGGAGAGAGACCTGCCCGACAGTAACACTAAATGATCGTCAACTTCCTCAGGCATGCGAAGCCAAATACCTGGGTATGCACATTGACAGGAGACTGACATGGCGCAAACACATATGGGCCAAGAGGAAGCAGCTTGGCATCAAACTTTACCAACTCAACTGGATGATAGGACGAAAATCACAATTGTCTATAGAAAGCAAGCTCCTCATATACAAAGCCATATTGAAACCTATTTGGACCTATGACATCCAGCTATGGGGAAGTGCTAGTACGTCAAATATTGAAATCATCCAAAGATTCCAAAATAAAGCTTTACGAATCATTGCTGATGCCCCCAGGTATGTACCAAATTTCGTAATACAACGCGACCTTCAATTAAACTCAGTGCATGAAGAAATCAAAAACCTTTACCTTAAATATCAAAACAGAATTGAAGTGCATCCAAATAAACTAGCAAGAAATTTAATAGTGAGTGCCGGTGAAGTGCGGCGACTCAAAAGATATAGACCGGCAGATCTCCCTACAAGGTTTACTTGAAACGAATTCACTGTACAGTTTTATGTTCTATTTTTAAAAATTTTAGCTTAGCGTAAAGAGAATACTCAATGGAGAATTCTCTACATGACATTTTTCTTTTCTTTTCACCTACCTTTCACCTGTTAAAAACATTTACTTATTGTTCAGTTAAGAACAGATTGTAAAGTACTTGAAATTATAAAAAAAATTAAACTAAAATCTTTATATTGAAAATGAAGTATTTAAATAATTTAAGTATGTAAAACAAATCGTCAATGTTTTGATGTAATTAATTAGCATTAAACACCTGATTTTGTGAAGAATTCGATGAAATAATAACACGTCCTTGAATTTAACAGGAAATCGTAACATTTATAGCCCTTGATGTCTTTCAGTAGGTAAGGAAATGTTTATGTATTTGATCCCCATTGTGAAAAAAATTTAATAATTGGTGTTTTTGGATAAACCCGACATGTGAGTAGACCGCTCAATGTTGATCAAACAATTCCTGGAAAATACTTTCGGCTTTTCCAGTTATAGGTAATATGGTAGCAACTGTGGTGAGGAAATTAATTCTGCCTTTCGAATTTATTATATTTTCAAGTTTTGCTACTTTTCGTGGAAACGAATTCGACGATGCGAAGTTTTGTGATGGGAGCCGTTCGAGTGCGTTATTTTATTGTGTGTAGTAATAAAAAGGATTTTCATTTTAACTGGCTTGAAGTGGCGAGCGGTGTGCGGGAGAAATACAGAAATAGGACGTAATTGCTTTTTAAGTAACTTTTTTCATCGGGTTTCATGTGATGTGGTCCAAATGAAGTTTATCATTTGAAATAATAATTATTTAATTCATCTTAATTTTTCCAACAGTGTTTAATTATTATTTCTCCTGTTAATTTTTTTTTTCTTAAGTAAGAGTTATTTGGGCATATGCATAATGGAAATGCATTTACCTTTATCAGTCGGCCTCTAATAAAACAAACAACTTTTTTTTGCATTTTGTCATGTATACAGGGTGGCCATAATCTACATGCGTTGTATGAACCAATAACCGTTATACTTTGTGATTTGAGCCCCTGCTCGCTATCTAATAAAAAAAAACGACTGGACCACCTTTAAGACAACTCTCGAAGAAAATATTTCCCTGGATATGTGCAAGACAACTGACGTAAGAGTTACAGATATTCCCATCAATGTGAAAAATGCAATATCCTCAAAACGAAAGCTCCGAAAACGATGGCAGAACACCCGCGATCCCTGTGACAAAATCAGGTTGAATAAAGCGACAAAAAAATTAAAAAACCTGCTCAAAAACATAAGAAACCAAAGTATTGAACAGAAGTGTACGCAAATCACCTAGCAAACGTATTTCAACAGTTTCCAACAGAAGCAAATGCTGAGGGAGTGAAGGAAATTCACTACTTTCTGGAATCACCTTACCAGTTATCGCCACCAATCAAATCGATTAAGGTGAATGTTGTTAAAAATGTCATTCAACATCAGATAAATTCAAAAAAAGCTCCTGGATATGATCTAATAACAGGAAAAATTCTTAAACAGTTACCAGAAAAAGCGCTTAAGCTTGTAACACAAATATATAATGCCATGCTCCGACTAAGCTTCTTTCCAAGCCAGTGGAAAGTCGCCCAAATTATAATGTTGCCCAAACCCGGTAAGCCACAAGAGGAAACCACTTCACACACAGGCCGATTAGTCTTTTACCAATCCTCTCAAAAGTTTTTGAAAAAATTTTATTGCAAAAACTACGACCTCTACTGCAGCGAAAAGAATTAATTCCGGTACACCAATTTGGATTTCGCCAAAATCACGCAACCATTGAACAAGTGCATAGAGTCGCAAGCAAAATTAGTCAAGACCTGGAAGAGAGGCGGTTCTGCTCGGCAGCCTTCCTTGATATCACTCAAGCATTCGACAAAGTTTGGCACGAAGGCTTACTTTACAAAATTAAGAAAAATCTACCACATCCGTTTCACCAAATCTTAAAATCCTATCTAAGCGACAGATTTTTTAAAGTGAAATTTAACCAGGAGCAAACTAATCTCGTTCCCATAACCTCTGGTGTGCCGCAGGGAAGTGTCCTCGGACCCGTCCTCTACTTGCTTTATACCGCCGACCTTCCAACAGTGGAACATAACATGGTAGCTACCTTTGCCGACGATTCAGCGGTCTTAGCCTCACACACAGATCCAACGATCGCATCGCAAATGCTGCAAAGAAACCTCGACAAGATCTCAAAATGGCTAAAAGTTTGGAGAATAAAAGTTAATGAAGCTAAGTCAACACACGTAACTTTTACTATGCGTAGAGACACCTGCTCCCCCGTCTCACTAAACCGTACCGTTTTGCCGCAAGCAGAAGACACAAAATATCTGGGAATGCACTTAGATCGCAGACTTACATGGCGGAAACACATATGGATGAAACGTAAACAGCTGGGAGTGCAATTTAGAAAGTTATACTGGCTTATTGGCAGAAACTCACAACTGTCGATCGATAACAAACTATTAATCTATAAAACGATATTCAAGCCAATATTGACGTACGGAATACAACTGTGGGGTTCAAGCAGTAACTCTAACATAGAAATCTTACAACGATTTCAGGCCAAAACTTTAAGAACAATAACCAACGCACCATGGTATGTTACTAACGAAGTTATACAGCGAGATCTTCATATGTGTTCAGTGCAAAATGTGATCCAAAGTTTTAGTGCCAAATATCAAGAAAGATTGTCTCATCATCCCAACCTTTTAGCAGCAAAGTTATTAGTGAACACTGGACAAACTAAAAGACTAAAGAGGCATAAACCTCTAGACTTGCCTAATCGTTTTAAGTAAAAATTTAACCTATGTTGCCAATAATAAATTAATTTAAATAAATTTGAATGGATAGCTGCCACTGGGCAAGCTTATCCTTCACGTTAAATTAAAGCCACAACAATTTACTTATTGTTCATAAAGAATATATTGTAAATTAATCATAGATGCCATTCAAAAAAAAAAAAAAAGTAAGAGTTATTTGGGCATATGCATAATTGAAATGCACTTACCTTTATCAGTCGGCTACTAATAAAACAAACCACTTTTTTTTCCATTTTGTCATGTATACAGGGTGGTCATAATCTACATGCGTTGTATGAACCAATAACCGTTATACTTTGCGATTTGAGCCCCTGCTCTTAATATAACAAACAAAGAGACCCATTTCTTTTGAATCTTGGAATTCTTTAATTAGAAGATCATAACAGCAAACTACACCAATTTAACAACAAAAAGTACGAATCAACATTTTCCGTCGACGAATACATAACAACCCTATTAATTCAAAAAAACAAAAGGTCAAAAGCGATTTGAAAGTAGGGCAAACAATTTTTTTTTCTAATCAAGTTCACCTGATCAACAAAAACACTGCACTTTAATGTCAAATTTGAGTCCAATTAAAAATAGCTGCATGTACTTTAACCCCAATCCCAAAACAAGGCCACAAAAGTGATAAGAACCACCTTGTCCGGTAAGTCCAAAAAACAACTGAAGTACGACCCTACGATCGATATTGGCGAATAAGATCAATGCTACCTCAGCCTGTCAATGTTGTTGCGAAACGCGAGAAATGTGCCATTACCATTTCTAAGTAGAGCCGGAATAATTTAACTCCTTTCCGCCAATGGTAAAATGCGAACTGGTTCCACGCGGCTATGCATCTTATCTTGTTTCGCGCATTAAGACCGTTTTAAAAGAGAAAGTTGCAAAACAAACAATCGTGAAGGCGATTTTATGCCAAACTTGTCTAAGTTTCTTTTATCTAACAACGGCCACCTATCATTTGCAGAAGTGTTTGGTAAGTGGCTGGAGACAGATCCGCAAGATAGAAGAACCGGCGTTACACAAAGATCAGGTAAGCCTAAATTAAGACGAAACAATTGCATAACAGCAAATAAAAACACTTACTGGATTTACAAACGAAATTTAATTTTTTAATAATTTTGCACTTTAGACATTTATAATTTTTTTTGGACTTGGTGAATTAAAAAAATAATAGAGGGTGAAATGTTCTTTTAGTGACAGCCTTTTTAAAAATTTCGACAATTTAGCTTTAACAAAGAGATTTTGGACTTTATTTGATTGTAAAATAAAGAATTTTATCTTAACACTTTAACAAATTTTGATTTTTTTTTTTTATGAAGATTGGTTAAAAAATACTTTTTGGTAACAAAATTATTTTCAAGCATTATTAGTGTTAGTGCTCAAGCAATAATATATTCCAGATTCTGTTCTTTCTGATGCTATTTTATTTATTTTTTTGGTTTAATTATGCGAAAAATTATAAATATTTCACAAATTTTTGAAAATATTTTGAAAGGCTGCTGTTTAATTTGGTTTCTAGGGAATTAATACAATTACTATAGTGATTACGTTGGTATTTATCTACCGATAACAGACGCATTTTGTTTATGCAAAATTGCTTTCAATTGTCTATTGAAATGTATTAAATCTTAGCCCATAACAACGAAACAGCAAATAATAAAAAAAAAAAAAAACTTAATTTTATTATAAACATATTATATCATTTTAACACTACTGCGTTGTGTTGGTTTATAAAAATTACTTGGTTTATTAAATAACAAAAAAAATTTACAATAGAGTTAGGTAATTAATGTTTATAAAAATTTAATTTTTGAGAATTCTACATTTCATCCTTCAATTATCTTGAATTATATCTGATGGCGAAATACAGAATTTAATCTTGGTGTTTAATCAAATTTTTAATTGTTTTTAACAGGGTTGCTTTAACTACCATTTTCAACCTAAAATCAAAAACTTATTGCAATCCATTACAAATTATTATGTATCAAGAATTTGATTCTTTCTGGTGTTACTTAATTTAATATTCTGCTTAAATTATGATAGAAGCTGTAAACTTTTAGTTCATTATTTTGTAACAACTAGGTAAGGCTGCTGTGAATTGGTTGCTAGGGTATAAGAACGGTTGCTATGATTGTTGTTTTAATATTTATATTGCGTGAATATACGCATTTGATTTACGCAAAATAACCATTGCTTGCTTAGAGCAATAGTTTTTGAAAAATGTTATATGAGGATATTTACTTTTATAGCCAACATACACAAAATTATAATTTTATACAGTATTATCAGAATCAGTGGCTCACTAAATAAGCTTTTTTTTTTTAAACCAAAGCCAACTATGGTTAAGAAAAAACATGTAACTTTGTTAGTTATCTCATAAGTGAACCGGTGTTTTAAACAAAAGCATATCGTCATTTAATGTGGCACAGGATTTAAAATTTTTCTTCTAAGAGTTTTTCCACCAACTTTCAATTTTTAAATATTGCCTAGTTTCATTTTTTTTTATGCAATATCTAGAGTGCTATTGATTTAAAAATAAATAAAAGCATCGCTAAGTGGCCCTATAAAATAGGTTAAATTTGTCCCATTTAACCGACCTTGTATTTATAACGATTTAGAAGTTACCAATTTTTAACTCACAATTTTGGATGAACACAGAAGTTTTTGATATTATTCTTGCTAAATATAGCTAAGACTAATTTAAAACTTTTTTAGACAAAATTTAGTAATAAAGAGACTATGCAATTTTATTATTTACACGACTTTATGAAAGTATAAACGCGATATTTGTACTTTCAAATTTTTGTGAATTGTTTTTATGGTGACATTTTTCGACTTGTACATTTTTAAAAATAGCAGATTACTGCACAGTTTAAAATCGACCGGTGTTATTCACCTTGATGGACAAAATTTTGGTTTCAAGTTTTACCTTAAATTCCGTGCTAGTTTGGCCTATTTTTGTCACAATACAAACTTGTGGGGTGTTACTTAAAAAGAAAATAACTCCGAACATGAAATAAATTGCAAATGACAAAGAACGCGGACAAATTCTATCGATATTAGTAACAAAACGTCACTCGATTCAATACAATTGTCTATGTTACCTAATAACTAAATTTATCTAGGTTTTTCATGAAAAACTGTTAGATACTTTAAATCTAAAACACGCTAACTTTAAGACACTATTTAAACAGATTCACAGAGGTAATTTGTCTGCAAAAATTATTGCCTAAATATTAATCATAATTGTCTGTTCCTCAAATGTTAAAATTTGACAGGACAAATAATATCAAATTTTTCTCTAGACAAAATGTGGCCATTTTTAGGTGGAATTATACAGGGTGTCCCAGATTACATTTCCAGCTTATTATAAGAGATACAGGTTTGTTTAAATCAGATGAATTATTCCTTAGTATGAGAGGAGCCACAATCAATTTTTAAAAGTACAAAATTGCTTGTGCTTCAGATGTTATAGCAAAAAATATAAACATATCGAATTTCTTTTTTCTCTCATAACTTTTTTGTCTTGATAACTGAATCAATATCATTTGTACCTTATGAAGGTACTTTTTTATGTAGAATGTAACTATAATCTTAGATTTTTTATCACTGTTTTTGAGATATTACCCCTAACTTCAGTTATTCTTATAGACCGGCAAGTTGGCTTTGGAATAGTTACATGTGCTTGTTTTTCCTTATTCTTACGATATAGCATATGTTATATCTATTTTTTTAAATAGATATAACATATGATATAGCATTAGAAAGAGGAAAAAAGGCACATCGGGCTATTTCAAGGCCAACTTGACGACCCATAAGAAAAAAGGAAGTTAGGGGAAATATCTCAAAAGTTAAGAGTGACAAAAAAAATCTAAGATAATAGTTACATTCTACATAAAAAAGTACCTTCAGAAGGTAAAAATGATATTGTTCAATGATCAAAACAAAAAAGTTATGAGAGAAAAAAGAAATTCGATATGTTTATATTTTTTGCTATAACATCTGAAGCATGAGGAATTTTATACTTTCAAAATTGATTGTGGCTGCTCTTATACCTAGAAATAATTTATCTAATTTAAACAAACCTGTATCTCTTATAATAAGCAAGAGCCCCATGCTGAAAATGTAATCTGGGACACCCTATATAGTCTCAGTCCCGTGTCATTTTGGTGTTAAAATTGACACCGCACTTTTTACTGTGCACATGAAAGGTATTAAATGCCATTTTAATAATCAATATTATACGCAAGTCAAAAAATTAATAATTATTGTGACAGGTTTTGAGGATAACAGACAACCGGGTGGCAGAAGGTGTGTTAAATGATAAATAACGTAACAAAGCTGTAACATAAAAAATGCACAGACACTACCAAGTAAGGCGTTATCTTTATAATGCGCAAGATTATAATTTATTACTTTTAAATTTTAAATGCAGTTCAATATACGATTTCGTTTCGAAACTTTTACTTCTGTAACTGGTTATTAAAAACTCTGGCATAATTTCCCTTTTTGTGGTTCCGTAAAAACTGCATCGTATCATCAAATCAAATAGACTTGAAGCAGCACCGAAAATTTTCAACTTAAGAAATTTTGAACAACACAAAATAATCTTGTGCTCGACCGGTAAAAATAGTCGCATGACATAAGCCAGCTGTGTTTTTAATATAATTTTTAAGTGATTTTTTAGTGTTTTTACTTTTAGTTGCAAAATACTTGCCAGCTAGCGCAACAACTGAACTAATCAAAAACATCGTTACAAACTTTATGAAGTCTTTAATAATGGAAATGATGTGAGAGTACGAGAGTAGATTAGATATAGTAATAAACCTAAATAAAATATATCGATTACACATCAGAAACCTTTCAATCAAAACACACGTCATATGCCTATTATCAGCAAACAAACAACAAGAAAATAATAAAGTACATTTACCTTAACTTTGCCACTCAATACGTGTGTTTTTTTTTTCTTCGACATTTTCCAAATATTTAAATAGAATTTGGAGTGTCAAATTATGCTCTCTAGGCGTCTAGGCCATTGACATACTGTGAATTGTTGTATGTACGAATATATTAATGTTAATTAAGTTAAAACATTATTAAAAATGCCATAAACCTGATATTCCAGTTTGGTATTTGCACCCCCATAAGTACTAAACCATTTAACGTAATTTAATGATAATTGGTAGACTTATTTTATGAATAATTTAACATCTGTTGGCAGTACTGTGACATGTATTAATTCATTTGTTTTCCTGTTGTGCTGGGCATCACTTAAAAGATAATTTTGAAAAAAAAATTGTAAAATGTCATTAGACGACTCCATAGATGAAAATTGCTATTTATTCGCTTCCGATATTTTGTTTTGTCATTTACTAGTTGCGACCGTCATGGCAGATGTGTATTAAAACGAAGAAAAGGTGGACATAATTTTAATTTATAGAGAATGTCAACAAAATAGCTACGCAGCGCGTCGATTAACTGGGACACCCGGTATATTGAATATTTTTAACACACGGTTTATAAATAAATTCAAAATTCGTTTGGGGTATTTAGCTAGGAAAATTAAAATTATAAAACTTATACAGAGTTGATTTTTTGTTTAACTAATGTGTAATTTGTAACTGTAAATGGATAACAAATACTTGAGTTTTTCGATTCGTATAACTTTTGGTAACACACAAATTGTGCCAACACTTTATCTACAACATACAGGGTGTCCCAATTATACACCGCCAAAAAGTAGGTGTATATTCCTGAGTGAAAATGATGACCATTTGTCAAATATTTTGTTATCCAAAAATGCTTCCTTTCAAAGTTAGAGACCTCCAAAGTTGAAAGAAAAACTACTTAGAAAAAAAACGAAATGACGAGTTTGAAAAAATATTAACAGATGCGAAAAACATCGCTCAATTCTAGGTGTAATTCCCAATTTTGAACAAGTAAGAATTCGACTTGGAAAAAAAAGATACAGTTTGTGTATAAAGCACAGGATAAAATCATAACGAAACTTCTTTTAAAATATCGTTACTGCTTTAAACAAAAATTCTACTCGAAAATTCCTTTTATAATTTCAAACACTGTAAGCTTATTATTGATTACATATTTTTATAACGAAACCAGACTCAATATTTACTCAGCAAACATTTGAAAACGAACTTTCGTAAGTTCCATCGGGCCTTTTACAATAACGTAATGTCACTGGATCTTTAATAGATCCTAAATGTCAAATATCTAACCCAAATAGAACTACGAAACAATCTGATAAACAAATATTAGCCTCTTGTGCGTTTTACTATCCTGCAATATTAATTGATTTAGCATTTAAAAATGTCAGTTGACTGCATGTGTGTAATTTATACACGGCCATAAAACAATGAAATAATATACATATATGTGTTAATAAACAGATACATTACACAATGATACATTTTAACTTTATCAGGTAGGCAGGTCGGAAGCTAACACGTGAGCAGTATGTAATATTGATTAGCCTACTTGGATTGAGAATTACATTTATACGAATGATCAAAATGCAGGCAAGGCAAGAATAAGGGGATTGGCCCGGAACGATGTTGCAACAAGTGGGCTGTGGACGAGATGGTTTAAATTGACGATGTGCTTGCAAAATTGTGTGATACTAATATCGGGGGTGTGGCGTTTTGATAATCAATTTTGCTGTGAAGCAACCTAAAGGTACGTCCAAACCAAGCGCGCCAAACTGCGCCGCGCCGCTCGAAACAGCGCAAAACGTTCATGTTCGTCTAATTTGGACGGCAAATCGTGAAATTATTTTTTAAAAATGTACTTTTTTCGAGAAATTTGGTATAAGAATTTCTCGAGAAAAAGCACTATTTTGGGTGTAAAGATATTTTTGTTAATGATGAGTTCACGAGTGTTAAGGTGCATCCACATCTAGTGCGCCGAACTGTGCCAAACCGCGCAATACGTTCGCGAACGTTGCAGTTCGTGCTATTTGGACGTGAGGCTAGGCATATAGAGAACAATTAAAGATAAAATCAGTTGACACAAAAATACAAGAAAGACAGCTGGGATGGTTGGGCCACATTTATAGGATGAAAAAAGAAAGGTTAGAAACGTTTATGAAGCAAGATCACATGGAAAAACAAAAGAGGTAGACCAAGTAAAACCTGGCAAGACGAAGTTAAAAAAGCAGCAGAGGATAGAAACATCAAATGGTAAGACATAAAAAAGCTAGCACAAGACAGAAAAACATCGAAAAAAGTCAACACAACACAACTCAACAGGTCTACATCTAACAGAAGAAGGACTCATGACTACATAATAAAAAAATTCTTTTAAGTTATCTCAATGAAAATTATATTCCTGTAAAACCTGCCTTTTATTGTTAACACGGCCTTATTGAAATTAAGTAACATTTTACGCACAGGATGGCCTGTTACACCTCAAATAGTAATACAACGGAGTTTACAAAATGTTCTCCCAAAAAAAAAAAAATTTTTTTTATTGTGCTCAAGTTTTTAAACCAAAAATATTCGAGAACTTTTCTCGTTAATAAAATAGTTGTTTGTACCAAAAAGTTTGCCTAAAGCATCTTATTAATAAATACTAGGTACTCTAAAACCTGTGTCAACATCAATAAAAACTTGTTAATTATCAACAAATTAGACTTAAATTTTGCCTGGCTCACAGACTAGCAGCACATAAAAAAACAATATTTAAATATCTATGACTTCGCACATAAAAAACATTAGCATTTGTAAGGTCATTATTAACCGTTCACCTGCAATCATAATGAATATTTATAAACCACGCAATATTGAATGCAGCAATTAAAGTCACACTGTAGATTTATGTTATCACCAGCAAATTCTATGCATTTTTAAATAATATATAATTCCAGTTGCATTTCCTCCATTTAAAAGTTTTTCAAGCGCATTTTTCAAACACATGTACAGATGAAAATATTTTAAAATTAATGCTACACGAGCACAGCAAATTAAGCTAGCCTTGGGTGTCAAAAACTGACGTTAACATAGTCACCTTTAAAAAAAAGTAGCATTAAACACCACGACCCCATATCACACATACATAAATTACCATAATCGATTTGGTTTTTAGCAGGATTAAAATTGAAACGGCGACTTAAACCAGGGATGGAATAACGTTTTAAATCGTTACGTTATTGTATAACGTTATTTATTATTTGTTTTCGTTACATAACGTTATAAATAACGTTAAAAAAATGAATTGTTATGTTATATAACGTTATATAACGTTACATAAATTATGATATACAGGGTGTTTCTTAAATAATGCGAAAAAATTCGGAAGGTGATTTCTTATTGAAAATAAAGTGGGGTCTTTTATATAACAATTTTTTCTTAGACGTCTCCTTTCGGAGTTACACCCCCCTAAAGGGGAGCGGTAAAATTAGGTTTTAATTTTATTTCTCAAATTTAGATAAATGTAGGAGAATGATATTTGGTAGATGTTTTATACTTATTAAAAGGTTTCCCATAGTATTATTTTCAATCATCTTCCACCTTCATAGGGGGCTGATAAGTGCGACCCCTGTTGATTTTTAAATCAGAACTTTTTGGTGAGTTGAAATTTTGCAAATTTTTTTTTGTTACTTTGATTTATTTAGAACCTTTTTTCATTATTTAGTTTTTCTCGTAAATCTTACAGTTTTGAGTAAAAAATTAAATGAGTGAATATGATGTTTATGTTTATATTGAGTAGAATTGACGGGCGTTTTAGCGTTGTCGCCGCCAAAATGAATTATAGCTGTATTACACTATACAATTTCTTGTTCAAAAAATTTTATACTAGATTGTACAGCTGTTGTCAAGTTACAACACGTCTTATGTCGTAAACTGACACTTCGCGTATGTCAATTTACGACATAAGACGTGTTGTAACTTGGCAACAGCTGTACAATCTAGTATAAAATTTTTTGAACAAGAAATTGTACAAGAAATTGTGTAATGTAATACAGCCTTTTACACCCGTCACTTCTATCCAATATCGTTTTATATTGGAATATTTGATGGTTCATGTTTACCTATTTAATTTTTTACTTAAAAACTGTAGGTTTAACGAGAACAGTTAAACAATAAAAAAAAAACTTCTAAATAAATCAAGTTTTTAAAGAAAATTTAAAATTGTTAGATTTCAACCCACCAAAAAGTTCTGATAAAAAAACCAACAGGGGTCGCACTTTTCAGCCCCGTGTGAAGGTGGGAGATGATTAAAAATATTACTATGGGAAACCTTTTTATAAGTATAAATCTCCCACATTTATCCAAATTTGGGAAATAAAATAAAAATCCAATTTTACCGATCCGTTTTAGGGGGGTGTAACTCCGAAAGGAGACCCTAAGAAAAAAAATATGAGAGACCCCTCTTAATTTTCGATTAAGTATCACCTCCCGAATTTTTTCACATTATTTAAGAAACATGCTGTATAAAAATTATTTTTATTCTTAACTTTGAAATTATTTTTGGGTTCTGTAAATGTAAATATAAAAAATAGTACCTACAAAATTACGTTGAGGTTGAGATATTTTATTTTCATTTTAATTTCTAAAATCCAAATAAAATATATCTTCAGAAAATAAAAAGATGGCCATATAAAAATTTTATTTGTAGAGAATAACGATACAAAATAACTTTAACGAAACGTTATCGGTTATTATAACGTTATATAACGTTATAAAAATATCGTTACGTTATTGTATAAAAAATTATAGTTGAATCGTTATTATAACGTTATCGGGTATCGTTACGTTACGTTTTCCATCCCTGACTTAAACACTACACATTTTTTAAATCGTGAAAGTGTTTTCGCAAGAATTAAAACAAGTTATTAAACAATTAAAACGAGATCAAACTATATTATTACCCGAATGAAAATGTAATATTGTTTTTAATTTCCAGGCAAACACACAAAATGCAGTTACTGACGTGGCTACTCCACGTCTTCCTACTGTTTAGGACAATATTGGGCTCCCCTTTCGAAATAACAGACAACTACATCAACGAATACGCCAAAGCAATCGACGAACTAAAGAAAATTAACGGAGAAATCACCTATCATGAAGGCACTTACGATCCAACGAAGTACAACGAAGCCGAAGCATTAAAAGGTAATTTTACAAGACAGATCTTAGACAAGAAGGTTGTGGAGAATTAATATCTGCACTGTACAATTTACAGTTGCACATAATTACCATAAACACATGTAAATAAATAGTTATTATGCACTAAGTAACCTTCCGACTGACATCGAAGTCGATCACTTTCGATAAAAAAAGTGATTTGACATGAAATTATTCAGACATTCATCGTGAATCACCGCTTGTTGATACAGAGTGTTTCATAGTTTTGCCAATAAATGGTGTTAAGAGAGTCAGATGATCTGCGTATTTATTAATATTTTATTACAAATTAATCTCAATTATCGTCCGACTTTTTGCCACAACAAAAAAAAACTTGAAAATATAGAACAAAACAGAAGAGTAACGCAAAAATAGTATATTTTACAACAGGTGATGAAGGTCCAGTTTTTTTCGTGAGGTGAGATTTATTCACGAGCCGCAAAGCGACGAGTGAGCAAATCTCACGAACGAAAAAAACTTATTTCATCTCGAGTCGTAAATGGTAGAAGTATTTTTCTACGAAATTAAAATTATATTATAGAACGAACGTTAATGTAAACGAACCAAATGACAATTATTATGTATGTATTAATTAATTAGTCATTCCATTTCCATAGCGACATCACCACACTGACATTGACATAAATAAAATTATAACCTACAAACGAAATATATTTAATATTAATTTTTGCACCATTCTTAGGCTTTATATAAAATGCTACATTAAAATTAAATTATTTACTTAGAATATTAACGCAATTTTAATTAATTATGAATTTAAGCTAAAAAAAATCATAAATTTTACATTTTGACATTGACATTGACATTATTTTCGCCACTAGAGACGAAAGCAGGGTGGTGGCACTTCCATATGCATACGCAATACCGTAATTTGATTTAGTACCAAGCGCCTTATTCAGGTGGCGCTAGTAAAAATGTTTAAGATAGTTACAGATTCCACTAATTTTAGTAGCACAACAACTACACACATTATTATGATTGGTTGCTAACATAGTAGCGCAGCAATTTAAATTTAAAATGGTAATAGATACCTGGCGTCAACTTTAATTTATTGTAAACAGTCAAAAATAAAAGTAATAAGTGGTAATAAATAACTAAAAAACTTAACAAATACTCATAAAACATGAAGAGAAAATGTTGCATAATAAACTGCAGCGGTACAGAAACTATAATGCACAACTTTCCGGACCCTAATCGCGAGCTACAAAATTTTCAGTGAAAACGTCCTTTATTAAACTAACGGAAAAACTTTCTCCAACAGTTGGAATTTCTTTTTGGAACCAAATTAATAATGCAGTTAGGAAGAAAAGAGGTAGGAAATATACGACTGAAAATAAAATATTAGCTATCGCGCTATTTAAAAAATAAAGTCTTCAACTCGCTAAATATAACTGTTTTGGGAGAATCAAGAAAAAAAAAATGTTTAGCTTTCAAATCTGTATTCAAAATACATTTACATATTTAAAAAGCATTTTTAATTTTCTTAATGATTTCGTTTAAGATCATTATTATCTTATTTTAGCAAATTAAGCATAAAAATGTCAAAATAGTATGTAATGTACGAGACTGATCATCTGATGTAAAAATAACAATTACCAATTTATAATAAATGTAGGACGACATTGTAAACCACACAAAATACATTTTTACTAGGGTTTTATCCATTTAAAATGACTAATTAATTATATGCTCCTTTTTTATGTTTTTGTTAACGATGTTATAGTGCTATGTACTACAGTTTTATGAATATATTTGTATTATTTTAATTTTCGTTTTTTTTTGCGTATTTTAATTTATAACCAAATAATATAAGGTTTTAGTAATTCTATCAAACAATTTTATATTGTTTTAAAATGAATTATATTTTTTTAATCAGAAATATTAAAGTTAAGTATAGGTTTGTTTAAGCAGGGCTATGTACGATCCAACAAACGGTCAGAGCATGCGCAGCATCGATACTACGCATGCCCGACAGTTCGTCGGATTGTACACAGCTGTGCTTGAACAATCCTTATAAATTGGGAGCTAGAGTCGCGTGCTACGGTTCATTTCTTTGCTAAAAAGTTCACAGCGCCTTATTTAGATGGCAGTCTAATACGGTTTCGTTTTGTAACTAGGAGATTTCCATTCTGCTTGTGTATGTTCTGTGGACGAAAGTAAAACTTTCATGTAAGGCAGGCAGTGAGAAAATGACAACTTTCATATAATGTAAATGTGGGAGTAATTGACACTAGACAAGATGAACAATTTAAAAAATGTATATTGCTCAGAAAAATTGACATATACTACTCTGGGTTTATGGAAAAGAAATGTGTATTTATAAATATCTTCATTGTGTTCACAAAATTTTTGTAAGGTGATACCATTTTTGAAACTGATTATTTTATTATTTATAGGAATATTCACCAGTAATTGACATAGCAAAAATCGGTATGTACCAGTAATTGACATCCTTTGTGGGTATAGTTGACATCAAAGAACCATTATTTTTTAAATTAAAAATTCTTATTACAAGTTTACAATTCTTACAGTTATTGAGTATTGAAGCTTTAAATGGTGAACTAAACATATTCCTATAATAACTTTGGTATAAAATTACTATACTAAGTAAATAAACATATTACTAAAATAACTATCCTAAACATTTGAACTGCTGAAAATTGTATTCAAAGAACAATCGTTTCCTTCTATCTGTTTGAGAAGTGGGTAGTTTCTAAATGAAATTAATTATTTTACCTACCAACAAAATATTTAACAGTTGTTTTTGTGAAAATTTTCATAATTATAAAATTATTCATAGCGAATGTATCTCTGTCTTTATTAATATTTTGTGAGTCTTCATAAAAATCATGGTATCATTCATCGAGATTTGTTAACTCAAAACTTGTGTCCATCGTCGAGGAACCCAACTGTACCCAATCTTCTTCAGATTCGCTACTAGAACTTGCAATCTATTACGTCTTCTTCTCTAGAAAGTATTGTTTTTGGCCCCATTTTTCTTTCAATTGGGCTTTTTCCTTTGGGTTTGTAAAGGAGAGTAATTCTGGGCACTTTATGTTTTTTAGCTGCAGTAGCTACAGGCATTCCAAGTCGAACATCCTCTAGAATATTTTTGATATTTTCTTCAGGATATGCTAACATTTTACCTTTGATGGGAGGCATATCCACTTAGGTTAAAATCTTTTTCCAAGCAAGAGTTTAAACGCACCAATAATTGACAGCCATGTCAACTACTGGTAAACATAAGAGATATGATCACCAGAAGTTGACATACTTACTAATACCATGATCAAAAATAACCGCTACACTAATACTTGCAAGTTTAAAACACTAAATAATAACCAGTAACAACATGTAACAACACAATTATCTATATTAATGTGTTCAAGAAAATAAAAATCACTTCAACAACTTTACTTAGCTCCTTTAAATCGAACAGAAAAAATTGATATATCTGAATGCTCACAACTTTTTACGTGAAGGATTATGTCATGTCAAAATGACTGTTCTCAGTGTTCAGGATATAAACAAACAAAAGTAAAGTACAAAATTACCAGATGGCACTAAACGTGTAGATGTAACAACAACCGAACTGTCTTTATAATGATTTAAAAACTAACATGTCAACTACTACATCGGTGTCAATTATACCCACATTTACCTTACATGAGTACAAAAAAAATCTATTTATTTTGATTTTTGGCATGGATATGTGAAAAATTATTAAGTGATCTGTCTAGATATAAAAAAATACCTGGCACTAAATGAAAATTTAATTTTAACGAAACTCCTTTCAACAGCTTCACACATGTTCCAGCAATATTACAACAATTATTCAATCAGATTTAAATCGCCTTGGTCTAAGTTTTTGATATTTTAGTCTACTCAAATGCCCAAATGGGTCAAAAATTAAAATCTCGGGTTAATGAAGGAACAGTAGATATAATCAGTGCTGGCACTAGCGCTAGTCCCAATGAAAAATGCACGTAAAAAATAAGAATTATTATCGAAGTTAGAGGGTAGAACGGGTTAGTCGACCTGGCTACAACGAAAACCCGCCCCCTTGTAAAGACAGAAATTCTACATTTATTAGTTCTAAAAAATGCCATTCGATGTTGAAATATTTATAAAAATCGGATACTGGAATATTGTATTGGATTTCAAAAACTAATTTTCTTATCAGATTATATTTATTAGGTACTACTATTAAAAATATTGGTCAGGTACAAATAGAGAAACCGTATAGATCAGTGGTCCTCACTGGTCGATCTCTATAGGATTTTATATTTTTAATAATTAATTTTTCCCCATATTAACCTTTGTTATGCTATGCAATGCTTTATTAATTAATGCAATTTTGCGGCAACAATTTTTTAATTTTTCAAAAGTAGGGCTCGGGTACGAATTTGACGTAAAAAGTGATCCTAGACGACAAAAGGTTGAAGACCACTGGTCTAGATATTAGATCAGTGGCGTACACAGAAAAATATTTCAGGGGAGATATTGTTTTAATTTGCAAAAATAATACTGACTAATTTTAAACGGGGATTGGTTATAGTAAAATTAGAAAATGACCTAGGGGGGCTAGACTCATAAGGTAAGTTGTAAGAAAGAGGTGTGGGGGACCCAGGGGGCGGTAGCCCCCTGCGTAACAGCGCCAGACATTTTTTTTTTAATTTTCAAGGTCAAACGCACCCAAAAATAGCATTTATAAGTAAAATATACAAACATATAATACATTTTATATGTATTTAGTATTTTTATATTTATTTTATGTTTGGAAATGCGGTTATCATAATTTTAGTAATTTTCATATTTTCGGGACGGATTTATCCCACTAAATCCCCCCTTGCGTACGCCACTGAGTTAGATTAGTTGCAAAAACAATAATACAGTTCCGATCTGTTGTGTTTACCTTAGCAGTGCAGATTTTCATGTAGGTATTTAAAGGAATGAAGATTCTTTATTACCTGGAAAAAAGAAAAAAATAATCATTATTAACATTCTGCAAATAATTCAAATATTTAACGTAATAACACATTTGCAACCCTTACGATAAATTCCTGGGCATAATTTCAAAATTAAACATTTAAAAAAAAAACAAGTTTCAATGAGTGCATAATATATTTTACTTAAAACGCTTATAGCTAACAAAACTCTAATTAGAAAGCAAACAATCTATTAATAAAATAAAAATAGGTAAACTCTACAATACTTTTAAAAATCTAAGCCAGCGTTTGTAACCACCAAATCTTATAACAAAAAACCCAACAAGTTTGTTTTCATCAAATATTGTTTAACTGCGATATTAAATTAGAATCAAAATCTTAATACCCAGTAACTCACAATTAATACCCAATTTCATGTAAAAAAAAATTGAAGGTAATTTAATGAATCTCAAGACGTACAAATCCGTTGTCAAGGAAATCGCAATACTTTCTGGCAATGCGATAAAAGTAATTTGGGTAGGCATATACAAGACATATTTTGTTTCAGAGGCTCATCAATACGACTTCATCGTCGTAGGATCAGGATCTGCAGGATCCGTGGTAGCATCAAGACTATCGGAAGTGCCAGAATGGAAAGTTCTACTCCTAGAAGCAGGAGGTCCAGAAACAAAATACACCGAAATTCCAGTTTACCATCCCCTTCTCCAAGCCACGCCATACAACTGGGGTTACACTACCATACCACAAAAGACATGGTGTTTAGGTTAGCTTATAATCGACTTTATTACTCTGAATTTTCCAACAACAAAAAAATCCTGAAGAGCTCTTATTGTAACTATTCACACCACAAACTTGATAGTTTGACTATAATCTACTCTTACTACGAATTATTTTTTCTGGTTTTAGGCAAAGAAGACCACAAATGCATCTGGGCCAGCGGTAAAGCTCTTGGAGGATCAACAGTCATTAACTCCATGATGTACACAAGAGGAAACAAGATAGATTACGACAAATGGGCCGATCAAGGCAACGACGGCTGGTGTTACGACGACGTCCTACCGTACTTCAAGAAATCAGAAAACGCCCACCTCCACCTTTTCGACAGAAAATTCCACAGCCAGGGAGGCCCAGTTCAAGTGGAAGACGTACAACACCAATCGCCAATGGTCGACCTATTCCTCGAAGCAGGAAAAGAAGTAGGACTCGACACCATCGACTACAACGGAAAGGAACAAATAGGAGTGGGCCCCACCCAGCTAACGACCAAACACGGAAAGAGAAACAGCTTCGCCAAGGCATACCTGGAACCGGCCAAAACGCGCAAAAACCTAGTGGTCCAGCCCTTGAGCCACGTGACGGAAATTCTCATAGCCCCACACACTAAAGAAGCCTACGGAGTTAAATATCTCCACGACGGCAAGCTCTTCGTGGCCAAAGCATCCAAAGAAGTGATCCTATCCGCCGGTGCATTCAACTCGCCCCAACTACTAATGCTAAGCGGAGTTGGTCCAAAAGAAGACTTAGAACACCTTGAAATCCCAGTAATTCAAGACCTCAAAGTAGGACATAACCTAAAAGACCACATTTCCTTCATAGGCCTCACTTTCATTGCAAATAAAACCCACCCAGAAGAGTCAAATCTCCACAACGACTTGGTGAAGTGGTTGCGAGAAGGAAAAGGCCCTATGTCAGCCGTGAATTCCCAAGCCCTGGGCTACATCAAAACAAAATTATCAAAGGAAAAAACCGCCCTCCCCGACATCGAGCTGGTGTTCTCACCTAGACGCCATGACAGCTACGAAAAAGTTAAAGTATTCAGAATCAAAAAGGAAATCTACGATTCCGTATGGAAGCCGATCGAGGGAGAAACACAGTTCTTCATCGACGTGATGTTACCACATCCAGAATCCACGGGAATCCTCAAACTTAAGTCTAAAGATCCCTTGAACTGGCCATTGTTGGATGCTAACCAACTTTCTGACCCGGATGATCACGACATCGCCACCATGGTTGAAGGTATCAAGAAAGCCATTGAAATCACGAAGACAGGGGCGTTCCAGAAGATAGGAGCTCACCTGAATCCCCACCCCATGGCCGGATGTGAAAAGAACGAATTTGCTTCCGACGACTACTGGAAATGCGCTATCAGACACCTCGCCATCACCTTAAGACACCACTGTGGTACTTGCAAGATGGGTCCACACACCGATAAAGACGCCGTCGTCGATAATAAATTGAAGGTGCATGGAATTCACAAACTCCGTGTTGCTGACACCAGTGTCATACCAGTCACCATAACCGGTCATACGAATGCACCTGCCATCATGATCGGTGAAAAAGCCTCCGACTTGATCAAAGCAGAATGGAAGTGAGATAATTTTATGTTACATATTTTGTGAGATCATGTTGCATCTTTTATGTAGTTCTAAAAATTAGGTTTAAGCTTTAAAGTATACTGCACGCTTTTTTATGTTTGTAATGTTACCAAAAGCTCCGAGAATAAAGGAAGCTAACATTTTTATGTTTGTTACACTAAAATTTTACTCCTTCATCCCTTGAACAATAGTCCACAGCTTGATAGATACTTGAAAATGTTGAATCAAACAGAACTTTAAAGCCAAATGTTTTCAATTAGTCGTTGATTGCTTAATATAAATAAGTTTATTTAAATATCGCTTATTCAGTTATACAGCGTGTCCCAGATTACATTTCCAGCATGGGGGGTCTCGCTTATTAAAGGAGATACAGGTTTGTTTAAATTAGATGAATTATTCCTTAGTATGAGAGAAGCCACAATCAATTTTATATATGTAGACATGGGCGTCCACAAGGGAGCGCAAACGGGGCACTTGCCCCTCCCTGGAATCGAGTACTCCATTAATGACCAAATAAAAGAGGGTCAAGTTACAAGTTCGTAAATATTTTAATGCATTCCTTTGCAAGCTTTGCCTCCCCCTGGATAATTTTCTGCGGACGCTCATGTATGTATATATATATCGTTATAAAGAGGGTAAAAAAACACATCGAACTATTCCAAAGCCAACTTGACGACCCATAAGAAAAAATGAAGTAAGGGTAATATCTCAAAAATGAAGTGATAAAATAAAATACGATAACAGTTACATTCTACATAAAAAGGTACTTTCGTAAGGTACAAATAAAATTGATTTAATGATTAAGACAAAAAGGTTATGAGAGAAAAAATAAATTCGACATTTTCATATTTTTTACTATAACACCTGAAGCACGAGGAATTTTGTACTTTAAAAAATTTATTGTGGGTCCTCTCATACCTAGGAATAATTCATGTAATTTAAGCAAACCTGCATCTCTTATAATAAGCGAGATTCCCATGCTGGATATGTAATCTGGGACACCCTCCCTGTATTAACAACCCTAAAATTCCTTTAAATTTATCTCACACAATTAATTCGTTTAGATCGTGGTTAAATTGCAATTATTAGACCCGATTGCACAAAGTCACAGTTGGTGGTAACATACGCCTAAAGCTAGGCAACATCAGCACCAATGGTACTGGAGCTTTGCCTAATTTTAGGATTAACATGTTTAGCAGTAACTGTTGCTTTGTGCCATCGGGTCTTAGCGAAATTTTTCAGCATATTTGGCTGAAAAATTCATGAAACTTTCTGTATACATGTAAACAACTATTAAGTTATCGAAAATGCTTTGTTCTAAATTTACCTAGGCATGTTTAGTTAGCATAGTCGAAGCCGTTTTTGTCAATTTTAGTAAAAGACGCCCAAGCGTCGGTACTTCTTTTGCAATATATAACGCGTACATGTATCATAACATTAATACCGTAAGACAAACTCCCATATAACATGCAATAACTAGGAAATTATTTGTCATGGTTCTAACATTACCTGGGCATGCTAAGCTAACATTGTCAAAGTCGTTTTTGACATTTTTAGCAAAGGACGCCCAAGCATCGGTACCTCTTTTGCAATATATACCGCACATGTGGATCATAACAGTAATACCGTAACACAACACCCGGTTAAAGATGCAATAACTAGAAAATTATTTAAGTCTTGGTTCTAAAATTACCTGGGCATGTTTATCTAGCATAGTCGAAGCCATTCTTGACATTTTTAGCAAAAGACGCCCAAGCGTCGGTACGTTTTTACAATATATACCGCATATGTGGATGATAACATTAATACCGTAAGACAACAATCCGTATAAGAAACAATAACTAGAAAATTATTAAGGTCTTGGTTCTAAAATTACCTGGGCATGTTTAGCTAACATAGTTGAAGCCGTTTTTGACATTTTTAGCAAAAGACGCCCAAGCGTCGGTACCTCTTTTGCAATATATACTGCATATATGGATCACATCATTAATACCGTAAGACAACAACCCGTATAAGATACAATAACTAGAAAATTATTAAAGTTATGGTTCTAAAATTACCTGGGCGTGTTTAGCTAACATAGTCGAAGCCGTTTTTGACATTTTTAGCAAAAGACGCCCAAGCGTCGGTACCTCTTTTGCAATATATACTGCATATATGGATCACATCATTAATACCGTAAGACAACAACCCGTATAAGATACAATAACTAGAAAATTATTAAAGTTATGGTTCTAAAATTACCTGGGCGTGTTTAGCTAACATAGTCGAAGCCGTTTTTGACGTTTTTAGCAAAAGACGCCCAAGCGTCGGTACCTCTTTTGCAATATATACTGCATATAAGGATCATAACATTAATACCGTAAGACAACAACCCGTATAAGATACAATAACTAGAAAATTATTAAAGTCTTGGTTCTAAAATTACCTGGGCATGTTTAGCTAACATAGTCGAAGCCGTTTTTGACATTTTTACAAAAGACGCCCAAGCGTCGGTACGTCTTTTGCAATATATACCGCATATATGGATGATAACTTTAATACCGTAAGACAGGTGTTCTATACCAGAGATTTATGAACCCCCAGGGGTGAAGCTTCTACAGCGTGTATGTGCCAAATACAATGCCCGGAAAAATGTATTGGTGGAAAGCTAGAATCAACAATTTTCGCACTAATTTTTTTTTACACTGTAGGTTTGTTTTATGCATAAATAAATTTCTTTTGAAATGGACCAACTGAAAAGGGGATCATATTCTAAATGTGCTTAGCAAACTACCACATACGGGACTTCATTGATATAAAAAAAAGTCCTACTGCCCTAAATTTTCGTTAAGGTCACCAAAATATCGCATAAAAATTGTGGCTGTACGGAGAATCTCAAGAATTTTGCATAACTGTTTTGAGCATGGCAATGAACTAACAAAACCTGTTTAATGTATCGGATATTGACCAAAGATGATCCTGACAGTGACAACCGCGGATTACCGACCTTGACACGGCTTGCCTTTATCTCTTCCGCAAAAATAATAAAACAGCTGCTTATCACTGACCTGTCAATCAATAAAAATATAAAGGCAATTACTTAAAGTGATGCTTAATCGGGCAAAAGTGAGATATACAAAATAAATTGTTTGAGGGCAAATAAATTGCCAAAAGGAAAGCAGAAGAAACGGAGAAAAAAGTGTAGTGAAATATTAACTTTTGGGTAAGTCAAAATCATACAATTAATCCAGATCAAAAATGACTCTAAGTGCAATCAAGACATCGTTATAAAAACACTTGGTGTTTTTTTTGCAATAGTATTAATTTTTGAGTCAGAAACAAAAGAAGATCTAAATATTATACGTTAAACGAAACAAACCAAATCGCTGTTACATTATAATCGAAGTTTTTTTTAACAGAAGCAGTTTTTCACAAATAAAAATCGATTAAAATGAAGAGGACAGCAACTGAAATCGTATTAAGATACGTCGTTATCAAAGAAAAACTTGATGTTTGAAGAAAATCAAAATATCATTGAAAACACTGTCGACTGTTTGTTTATAGTAACACTGATTTTTCCAGAAACAAAAAAAGTTTGAAAATTGGTAACAAAACATAATTATTTCCATCAAAATCAAAATGATAAAGGTAAATGGAAAGGTCTCGACTGTTCTTCTCTTAATTAGTAATAATAGCATTCATTTTTTTTTTACACACGAACAAAGGCGGATTAAAATGTTACAGTAAAATTCAAAAATAGATATCATTGGAAAACTGGCAACTATTTAATTTCTAACAAAAGCATTTAGTTCTACAGAAGCGAAATAGTGTTATGAAGCAATATAAACAAAAAAAAAACAATTTTCTCTTCAAAATCAAAACGAATTTTTAACTTGCAATCAATTCAAGACATTAACAGAAAACTGTTTTATTTACAAAAGCATTAAATTATTTTAAGGAAAAAAGATAAGGCTACAAGCAAACAATTCTATGTATGTGTTAACTTCACGAAGAAGTGAAAATTATTAATTTGCAATCAGATCAAGACATCACTGGTAAAACTGTCAGTTGTTATCTGCAGCATCATAATTTTTTTAACGAACAAAACAAAAACCAAACTTTAATTATTTCAAAATTTCAACAAAAATGGTCAATGCTTAGAATCAAATCAAGATTGAAAAAGTTGTCAGCTGTTTTTTATCCAGTAACATTCAATTATTTTACGGAAAAAAAACAATCAAAACACAACCTTAGTGTCCATTTTTTTAAAACGTATTTAATAATTAAAGCTAAAATGAGACAATAAACAAACGGTCCACTTTTACTATGTAATAAAATTCAAAAACAATATTAGCATGTTATATAAAATTCTCCTGATGTAAGCAACAAGGTCAATAACTTGCTTAACCTGGACTACCACAACAAAACTGTACTTTTATATCTCAAGCGAAAAAAACTCGGTCAATCGGACACTGAACTTATATTTTTCACGTTTTTAAATATAGCTAATAACTTCAGTACTGTATTTTAAACTTTCGGTAACAAAACTAAGTATTTTTTGTTGGCCTAATACTGCTATTATTATTTTAAATTTACACAAATAAGATTAATTTAAAATCATTTTTATTTTTCATGGACGATCCTAGAGCAGTATTTAGGGCCTTTTAGGGTAAATGCGAGGCCCGGGGCACACAATGTTTTTGAGGCCCGTCAAAATTAAAAACTATGAGGGAAAACATAAAATGTTAATAGTCATTCCATGACATATGTTATAAAACGTTTATTTCAAGTAAATAAATATTGTGTATTTTTTTCTAACAGATCAAGTTAAAAATTAAGGCCCCTAAAATTATGAGGCCAGGGGCATTTGCCCCTCTTGCTCCCCCACCCTCTCTAGCAATATTTATCACATTATTTTAAATTGTTTCGATGCGGGTATCTTTGAAATAGTAATAAAGTATTAATATTCCATCTTAGCAGTTTCATTTACAAAATATTGCTCAAAACATTTCCATTATGTATATCGTTATGCTTGTTACAAAATATGAATGTTTTAATTTTTTATAAATGTCACTGAAGTGCGTATACGTACCTATTTCAAAACATATTTCATAATTATTCTATGTAACAAGTTGTTAAAACTTAAAAATTACCTTACCACAATCGCATTAATTAATTAATGTGTCTTGCTCCTTGTGTTAAAATTTTAAGATTTTACATAAACAAACTTGGCTTAATAAATTAGAAAATCGGAAAATGATTCATTAAGAAAACAGCAAAAATTATTTTTTGACAACAGTCAAAATAACATAAACGGAATAATACTTAAAAGAGGCAGTGTTAAATTTAGTCCAAAAATTTTTGTAATATAAATATTTTTATATCTTGAATTATATGCGACGTCCTATCGACTATGGACAACCCTCTACCAGCTAGAAATCGAGTGTTTAATATACAGGGTGTCCTTCAAGATATGTCTTCGTTAATTTTTGCATAAATTGAATTTTAAGTACCTACAAAAATGATTTTTCCAATTGATTTTTTTTTTATCTGTCACCTCATATAATTATAGTGAACAGTATGGGAACCTCGCAAACGGTAAGAGATACAAAGTTGGTTAAATAAGCCAAAATAATCTATGATTTAAGAGCAACCGCTCCACAAAAAAAAATGAATGATTTTGCGCTATTGATAAAAACAAAACAACAGGTTTTTTAATTTTTGCTTATAACTTATTATTCGACATTATCTGGGCACTTCTTTGCGTAGATTTGAAATTTGTCAACAAATTTTAACTATCTTCACTTGTTTTTGTTTTTTTTTTATATCAACTTACTTATTTTATATACGGCTGATGCGCTGATGTTAAAATAACAAAAACAAATGAAGATGGGTAAAATTCGTTGACAAATTTCAAATCTACTCAAAAAATGGTTCAAATGTCGAAAAATATTCTGAGTGTGATTAAGCAAGTTATAATAAATCAAAAACCTGAAGTTTTTTGTTTTTTATCAATAGCGCAAAAACTATTGTTTTTTTTTTTTATTTTTCTAATAGAACAGTTGCTCTTAAATTATACATAATTTTGGCCCATTTAACCAACTCTGTATCTCTTACCGTTTATGAGATTCCCATGCTGTCACGATAACTGGGACACCCTGATATGAAGGGACACATAATTTTTTTTTAAATCGATAAAAACGTTTTATTTAGGTCTTAGACATTCGATTTATGCAAAAATTAGCGAAGGCACATCTTGTGGGACACCCTGTATGTGCTTATCGTATTCAACGGCCCTCGACTCAAAATAAAACATTGTCTTTTGAAAGACAAAAATCTGAAAAAACAAAGATATCTTCTTGATAAAAACGTAAACTTTAAAATTCTAAACAGTCTTAATTCGAACGATTCTTTTGTATACAAATAAAATGTAATTCCTTTTTGCAGATCACCACATCATGGAGTGGAAAGAGTTTCTTCATATCATCATAGCAGCCCACTGTATATCTGTATGCAATGGAGTCTTTTTCACTGCCAAGCTTTATGACAAACTTCCACAGAGTATGAATGAAATATCTCATGCAATGAACATGATCCCAGACGAGACGAACTTCAACGTGCCAAAGTATGCCAACGTTACAGGTACACAAATAAGCAAAATTTACTATCCATAAACACAGTATACAGGGAGCGCCAATAGTACGATAAAGTTCATTATTGCCCTTAATGTCAACTTATTAAAAAAAAGTTTCAAATGAAACTTATAGTATTCCTAGACGTGCATGTTTTAAAATTATTTTCAAGTATACAGGGTGTTTCATTGAAGTGGGGCGTCACTAAAGGTTTTTTTTTTTAAATTGAACACCCAGTATATTTTTGCAATATCGAATTCAGAAAGAAAATCTCCATATATGACAGTATATTGTTTGTATCATTTTTTTACGACGTTGCAATTTTATCTCAAAAAATCTTTGAATTTCCAGAAAAACAGGGTACAATACTTGTCAAGAGCACGTTATGAATAATAATTGGCAAATGATATCTCTGAAAATATCAAGTTTAGGATAAAACAGGCTTTATGATTTTGAAGGACCATTAAATTGTCTATTCTATACGACTGTGTAAGAATATATAGGGTGTTGCATATAAAATGAATCATCTATGCTTAAAGTTTCACTTGTTTAAGCAAGTGTTAAAAAAACTCCCTGACAATATTTTTAAAAAAGTAGCTAGTGCAAAGTGTTAAATAATTAACTGTCAATCTAAATTTAAAGCGATATTCCACTGCCTTTTTAAGGTTTTTAAATGTTCAAATTTATTGAAAGTGTTGTTTTGCTCAAAATTAGGATAAAAATGTTAATTTCTCGAAAAGAATCGACTTTAGACCAATATTACGTTCAAAATTTTTTGAAGTAAATTTAAAGAGGAACCCAAAAATGTAAAAATACACAGGGTGTTCCATTTAAAATTTTAAACTTTGAGTCCGTTTCCGGTTGAACCGGAAGTCGTATTGCAACCTTAATATTTTCATCGAATCCTGAACATACAATAACGGTCAGATACCAAATTTCATCGTAATATCTTTAATAGTGTTCTAGATATTTGTCTGTGTCCATACTTTTGCGCAGCACTGTATAATAGAGTATAACTTAAGATTTTTCAATGTTAACAATCATAAACTTTAAATCATGAACAATTAAATCCTAGTAAGCGTATCAAAATGTACCAAAAAAGTTGAGTTGTAAACCAATCCTTAACTAACAAATCTTTAGAAAATAGCACACCTCATTAATAATAAAATATAACCTGAAGTTAACGATTTTGCAGAAATTCAATGGGACTTCATCATAATCGGATCGGGTTCGGCAGGATCGGTAATAGCAAACCGGCTCTCAGAAGTAAAACAATGGAACGTTTTGTTGCTGGAAGTTGGACAACCTGAAGGCAAACTAGCGCAAGTACCACTCCTATCACCGTTCCTACAGTTCACGGAATACAACTGGGCCTACGAGATGCAGAAGCAAGAAAACATGTGCCTAGGCATGGACGGCCAAAGATGTGCTTGGCCAAGAGGACGAGCTCTAGGTGGAACATCAGTCATCAACTATATGATATACACAAGAGGTAATCCACAAGATTACGACAAGTGGGAGGCGCAAGGAAACCCAGGATGGTCCTACAAGGACGTCCTACCGTATTTCATGAAATCAGAAGACTGCCACGTTGATCAAAATTACATCAACAGTACTTACCATGGTTTTGGGGGTTATCTAGGCACCCAAACCCCTCACCTGTCGGAATTAACGCACGCTTTCGTGAAAGCCGGCGTTGAGACGGGTTACAAAGCTGTGGACTACAACGGACCGGACCAGATGGGTTTTTCACCCGTCCAAGCCACACTGCACCGCGGCCGAAGGCACTCCGTTGCTCAAGCTTTCTTGAAACCAGCCCATCACCGTCGAAACTTGCGGATAGTAACGGGAGCGCGGGTCATAAAAATTTTGATCAACTCCCAAACGAAGCGGGTGTATGGTGTTAAATTTCTGAGCGAAGGGCAGCTGTACAGAATCAAGGCATCGAAAGAAATAATCCTTTCAGCGGGCGCTTTTCACTCACCGCAGCTTTTGATGATATCGGGTGTCGGACCGCGTCAACACTTGGAAGAAATCGGCGTTAAGAAAATGATACAAGATCTCCCAGTTGGTCAGACTCTTTACGACCACGTCATGTACATTGGGTTAGCGTTCACCATCAACAAATTAGTAGCTAGGGCGTCCGATCTGTTAGACCCGGCGCAGTTGCTTGGCTGGAAGGCGAATGGAGTGGGTCCCCTCGCCAGCCTGGGCGGCATAGAAGCAATAGGATTCATCAAAACCGAAAACTCCAAGGAACCAGGAAACTTCCCCGACATCGAAGTGCTCATGGTGGATTCCTCTTGGGCCACAGATTACGGATACGTCAACCGGCGAACTCAAAAAATGAAAGACAGCGTGTACAACAAAACTTTCCGGCCTCTCGAAGATACACCGTCTTGGACGGCTTTTCCCGTCCTCCTTCACCCAAAATCGAAAGGCCACATGAAGCTGCGAACAAGACATCCATTCGAACCCCCGCTGTTTTATGGCAACTACCTAACGGATCCGAACAACGAAGACTTCAAAACTTTGCTCGCTGGTATACGATACATCATCAAACTATCAAAAACCAAGGCGTTGCAGGAGTTAGGTTCCAAACTCAACGACATTCCCGTGGAAGGATGCGAAAATAACATGTACGATTCCGACGAGTACTGGAAATGTGCTATAAGTACTCTGACGACGACGTTGCACCACCAAGTTGGCACGTGTAAAATGGGGCCAATGGGAGATCCGGAGGCTGTGGTAGATCACGAGTTGAAAGTACACGGCGTCGAAGGGCTGCGAGTGGCGGATACTAGCGTCATACCGTTACCGTTATCGGCGCATACAAACGCGCCAGCTATTATGGTAGGGGAAAAAGCTTCCGATATGATCAAACGCCAGTGGGGCCAATCAAATTAGGGAATTCTGGCACCAGGGCTGTAGCCGGTCTAAAACTTGTACACTTAAAAGTTTCCATTTAGGAGCAGTACACGGCAGTACAACAAACCGATTCCTCAAACTGAAGAATCCCAAAACACTGTCAAAAAATGAGGGAATGGGGAAGTTATTTATAATAATAAATGAGGTACTTCCATATTATAAACGAATAATAGTAGTGTGATTTTGTTACTTTTGTAAAAATAGTCTTAATTAAATACTCGAAATACTTATAAAATCTGTTTATGTCATCCTTGCAAAAAATTGTAGCCACCGACTCTGTTTTTCGTTAAGACTTATCATAAAATAAAAACATTGTAGTCTTTTAAAACTTATTTAATTTAAAACTGTATGGTGCAAAGTGCAGAATATGCACAGGGTGTCCAAAAATTCAAGACAAAACGATGAACTCGCTAGTCTTAAGAGCTCCAAAATCCGTTTAATTGGAACAGCTACATAATTCAGTGCTGGATTAAAAATTTAAAACAAAAATTGCCATAGGTACCTTACTTCAAAAGTTATTCAAGATTTTTTTTTAAATACGTTTAGTCCTAAGAGGGCTTATCGCACCAGATTAAGCAACTTTATCCCAATTTAACCGACTCCGTAACTCTAAATATAAGCAAAATCCCCATATATCGAACCTCAAAAACGCGATAAAAGTGGTTGACAGTTATTAATATTGGCATTTGTTGTCAATTCCAAAGCTTACTATTTAAAAATTTCACAATTTTCTCTTAACTTTATCAAAAATTATTATTGACTTAAAAATTATTGCAGATAGGTACCTATAGGAAACGCTAATACAGATTGATGATGCAGAATTTAATTTTGCATTAGAAAATTTAAAAAAAAAATTGGACATTGTATTTGAAAAAAAACGAGTTTTATTGGTCTGAAGTTGTATTAAAAGAAAATTAAATTTTGGACACCCTGTAAGTAATTTGAGCGTTTTCGCTTCAAAAATATATTATATACTTATATAAAAGATAATATTAAGCATTACGATGAAAATTTCAAAAATTTCAAAAAAGTTCAAAAATCTAAAAAAAACGACTGCATTTAGGTATAGGGAATGATATTAAAAGTCCCTCTAATGTAATGTTAAATCCAAAAATGCAATAAAAAATAGACGATTGTATTTAAATAAGAAAGCAGATGTCAACTTCCGGTATTTCCGGTAGTGTCGCCGTCTTGAAAATATTTTCATTTAACAGATCATATGCCATTATGGTCATAACCATAATTTCAGATCATTACGCTTTTTCGTTCTTCATATATTTCTAATGCACGGTCCCAATCAATCACCCTGTATATCTTTATAGTCAATATAAATAATAATAAACAGGACAGACTTCATAAAAAAACAATTTACGAAAATAGCAATACAAATCATTGTTAACGAAGGTAAATTGGTAAATAAGAATATGAAATTATAAATAGAGCAATTGATTATAATTTTCATTAAAAAATTACACAAAATAATATCATTAACAATTGTTTAAATAATGGAAACAGATTCTCAACAGCACACATACTTTTTAAAATTTATTTTTGCAATGCTAATAACGCAGAAACCTGCCCAATGATCTCCATAGATGATAAAAGTGTTGAACATACTATAACCCAATTAATATATACCATTAATACGTTTAGAAACCATTCTTACAGACAAAAGTTTTATCTTCATTTAAAATACCTTTGTCTTCCATGTCAAGAAATCCCTAAAAGCCTTATTTCATAAATATTCAAAAATCTTAACATCTCATGAACTTATTTTCCATTTGTACTGCTTTAAACAGAAGCTAATGATATAATAAGAGGTTGTTAAATGTATCTATGTATTACGAATACAACTCTTACTTGTTAAGTGTTAAAAATAGTTATT
This sequence comes from Elmis aenea, assembly GCA_947652605.1. Classification (NCBI taxonomy): domain Eukaryota; kingdom Metazoa; phylum Arthropoda; class Insecta; order Coleoptera; family Elmidae; genus Elmis; species Elmis aenea. The sequence goes on along the minus strand of OX393583.1, from coordinate 8,042,217 downwards.
TACGTAACACGGCCCGAAAGTGGTATTTTACTGGACGAGTAGATAGTTTCGGAAGGAGCCGTAGGCGAGTCCTGAAAGGATACGAGCCCAGTAAAGACACTTTACGGGTATGTTACGTACAATATTTTTTCTGCGTCCGCCCCTGACACCAAAATCGCTATCGTCACCATCCATAATCAAACAATACCTTAACGAACTATAGGTGAAAACTCGCTTGGTGGTATAGCGACGCTTGTTTGACAGCACAAATCAACAAAACAACTCTTCACCATGGCAACCACCAGTTACTTTCCGGTCCAGGCCAGTAAAGATGTATTTTGATGATAGGAAACAAGTGATTTTCTGGACAGACGCAGAAAAAAAAATTACTGCCTTGTGTTCATGAATAAGCTAAAAATATGATATGTATGGTAGGTTTTTTATTTGAGTAGTCCAGGAACTTAATTTTCAGATCGTGTATATTTTGCAAACTAATAAGGAGCCCACTCTCCTGTTAAATAATTAAATTTAGCACATCTTACAAGCAAAGATTGACATAAAAGAACTAATCAACTCGTACAACGTTAATTTGCACAATCATTACTAAATATATCCGCGATGAACATTATAACGTAACATTTTTCTTTGATAACTGCAACACTACGATAAATTGCTAATTCCAATACGTTAAAGCAACCCAACAAAGGAAACAAAAGCGAAGCGTTACTGCAAGTTTAACACAATGTATCTCCGTGAAAATTAAAAACATTGTTCAATACATTCGAACTAAGAAATAGCTTTGCGTAAATTTATTGGCATTTCCTTTGCACAAAATATTGTTAAATTTCATAACTTTTAAACAATAGTTAGTAAAGTTTTTGCCCACAACAAATTAACACTGTCTAAGTGAGTGCGCATCAAACCACATCACAAACCGCGAAAGTAATAAAAGTTTTTTTTTCTTCAATAATTGTGCCATAAAAAAAAACAAGTGACGCAAAGTGTGACCTCTAGCAAAATTAGTAAGTAAATAAAAATAGAGCAATAAAAAATTTGGGGACGGAGTGTCCTAGATCCGATGAGATTTTACGAAAATTTCGGTTACTAATCAAATTCTGAAGAAAAAATAATTATACAGGGTGGCTAAAAAGTATGGAAACTTCAGTTTTTTTTGCGCCGTGGACTTCTTGACTTTTTTAAATGGAAACACAGGTTTAATGATCCTTATTTGCAATACATATTGTCATTGTCAAATAGAATTGCCAATAAGTGCCTCAGTTTACAAGAATTGTTCATTTACCCCAAACTTGGGCAGGAAGTACCCCCATAATATAACACACAATTCAATCCCTTTATTTACTTTTCTTTGCAGGATAATTTTCACGCAAAATAAAATCTTACGCACCAAGAAACCTTACAGTATGAAGACCTGCGTATTCTTAATCAATATCATCGCTTCATTGTCGCTAAGCAACTCTTTCGACAACGAGATAATAAATTTATTTAATATTTACACGAACCACTTCAAACCGCACGATGAATATGACAAAACAGCGAAAAAATTCGAATCAAATCTCCAACAATCGCCGGCAAAGTCATATGGTACTACTCCACAAAAGCAAGGTACGTATTGATTTACACATTGTTATGAGTAACACATGCATTTATTACAAACACAAAATTATTTAAAGAAACACAATACACAGAAAACAACTCCAGTTTTCTTAACTAAATTATACTCCTATTGGCTGAAGATATTTTGACGTTAACTCACATGTGTTAAGAGCAATAATAACTTGTTTTTTGAATTAATATTATTCTGTTTTAATTGCCTCGACAAATTACACAGGCCGACATTTCAGAACTTTGTGAACGTTGTTTTAATTTTGATAACTGTTCTTATATAAATTACATACTCTGAATTCAATAAAACACGCAGTTTTTCGCTATCGCATCAAGTTTTTCAGCAAAATGGAAAAAAAGATTGATGAGTCTCTAAAAAAAAAATCTATTTAAAAACTATGTAAGCAAAAAACTATTTGCACAATTTAAATTATAATTGCTTTTCTTATATAAATCACATGCTCTGAATTCAATGGCGCACACAGATTTTCGCTATCACATCAAGTTTTTTAATGAAATGGAAAAACAGATTATTGGTTCTCAAAAAAAAAATTAAATTTTAAAACTATTTGTACAATTTATATTAAAATTGCTGTTCTTATATTATATAACATGATCAATGACACCCGCAATTTTTCGCTAACTCGTTTTTCTTAATAGAACCTGTATATTTTCAAATTCCTCTTCAAATTTACTTCAAAAAATGTAAAGGTTATATGGGTCTAAAGTCAACAGTTTTCGTGAAAATTGCATTTTCATGAAAACATTTAAAAACTTTGAAAAGTCTGAAGAAATTCGCTTGATGATTAGATTGACAATAGATTATTTAACACTTTGCACAACGTACATTTTTTAAATATTATACAGGGCGTTTTTTCCGCTTGGTCAAACTTGTGAAACTTTAAACATCGATAGTTATCGATGTTTAAATGAGTTCATTTATTTAAATACAACACCCTATATTTTTTTTACACATTCTTATAGTAAATTTAATTGTCCTTCGAAAACAATGAGGCTGTTTTATACCTAAATTGATATTTTTCGAGATAACGCGATTTTATTGTTAATTATTAGGGCAAAGTAATAATTTCAAGTGGGCTATGAAGGTAGACAGCAATAATTTAAAACAATTGAAACAAAAAAAACAAGAAAGTTATAATTTTATCGTTTGCCTGTAAAATTTTGACATTTTTATTATAATTAGGATGTAGTTTACCATTCTTACGTTTCTATAAGAAAAAGTATAGCTTTGATATGCCGCTCATTTTTGGAGCACCCTGTATGTTTGAAAATATTTTTTAAATGTAGCTCTTATTGACTTACATAGTCAGCACAGCTGGCGTAGCCAATCCAATTTATTAAAAAAAAATTGTGTGAAAACCTGATGTGACATCAAAAAACTAAAAGCAATTCGTAATCAGCGCCACCTAATTAGCAAATAACACCAATCAAATTCAAAACAACAAAAATCATGTCGGCCTGTGTTATGATTTTAAAACCGACAAAAACGCAATACTAGTTAATAACGTTGCATGAAAACATATTGCAGGAGACAGCTACGATTTCATCATAGTGGGCGCTGGATCGGCCGGTGCAGTAATCGCTAATCGATTATCAGAAGCCAACAACTGGAAAATATTGCTACTCGAAGCCGGAAACGCGGAGAACTTTTTATCGGCGCTACCGATGGCTTCCGCTTCACTGCAGCTAACCCCCTACAACTGGCAATACCTCATGGAACGCCAGCCCGGAATAGCTTCGGGAATGGTGAACGAACAAATGGCCTGGCCGAGGGGGAAAGGTTTGGGCGGTTCGTCAATCATAAACTACATGATATACACAAGAGGGAACCCAACGGATTACGACATATGGGCAGGGAACGGTAACCCAGGATGGTCGTACGAGGAAGTCCTCCCGTACTTCCTCAAATCGGAGAAATCGAGCCTGTTCAACGGTGAACCCAGTTTTCACAACGAAAGCGGGTTACTGAGCGTTGAAGACATCTATCGTTCTCCAACAACGCGGGCTCTCATCAAAGGCGGCGAGCAACTCGGTTATCCGTTCATCGACACGGCCAGCACCGATCATCTCGGGTTTTCCACGGTCCAATCGAACACCCTAAACGGCCGAAGACACACAACAGCAAGCGCGTTCCTAACCCCGATCAAATCGAGAACGAACCTGCGCACCATCACCGGAGCACACGTCACCAAAATACTGATAAACCCCGACACACGGGAAGCTTACGGAGTGGCTTACCAGCAGAACAGATCGTCCAGCGAGGCTTACGCCACGAAAGAAGTGATAGTAAGCGCCGGATCGTTTGGTTCCCCACAGCTTTTGCTCCTTTCCGGAATCGGACCGTTGGGCGACCTTCAAGAACTGGACATACCGGTAATCCAGGATTTGCCGGTCGGAAATCGCTTGTTAGACCACGTCGTTTTCAACGGTTTGGTCTTCACAACGAACCAGACCTTGACCAGGTTAAACGTTGAAAACTTCAAGGACTGGGAGCTGTATGGCAAGGGCCCCTTAACAACGTCAGGAGCGGGAGAGGCGCTGGCGTTCGTTAACACGAATATAACCCAAAACGAACTTAACTATCCTGACGTTGAGCTTATATTTACCGCAGGTTCGCTTGGATCGGATACGGCAAATGCGACCCGCCGAGCTCTGCGCATTAAAGATTCCATTTACAACAGTTTTTGGAGGCCGCTCGAAAACAACGCCACCTTCAGCATCTTCATAGTGCTGCTACACCCAAAATCGATCGGGAACATGACTCTACGCACAAGCAACGCGTTTGATCATCCGGTCTTCTACGGCAACTACCTCACGGACCCGGACAACGAAGACATCAACACGATCCTTGCCGGTATACGCTTCGTCCAGGACCTGGTGCAGACTGCACCATTTCAAGAGCTGGACTCGAAACAGCACAACGTCTCGCTTCCAACTTGCGTCGATTTGGATTTTAACAGCGATGATTATTGGAGATGCGCTATTAGGACTCTGACATCGACAACGTACCACCCGACCACGACCTGCAAAATGGGTCCTCCGGATGATCCCGAAGCCGTGGTTAACCATGAACTTAAAGTCTACGGAGTTGGTAACTTGAGGGTCGCCGATGCTAGCGTGATTCCGGTTAGTTTGAGCGCGCATACTCATGCTCCCGCGGTTATGGTTGGAGAAAAAGCGGGGGATTTAATCAAAAACGATTGGAATTAGAAGGAACAAATTATTTGCAGATAATTAAGAAAAGCAAACTCCGTTTTCAACCATTTTCTTTGTCATTACCATCTTATCGCGTATGTTCTCCTAAAAAAAAAGACTCAAAATAGTCAAACGACAAGAAGATCTTATCAGGAAGACGTTTTGCAAACTCGAAAAAAATTTTCAACATGGACAAACGCAGTGAAAGCCTGAAGAATAAAATAGAGAGAAAAGGATTAACTTGTTCGTTGATTTTATGTAATTAAATTTTTATTGGTATTTCGTGCCAACCAATATGTAATTATCCTTTTCCTATCGACCCACTGATCCATCCAAATTTTGGTAAGGACCAGTTAAATAATAATATCACTTTAGGTAACACATTAAACCACAGAAAAGTAAAAAAAGGCGCATGTTGATATAAAAAAATGCGTCGTTAAATAGTTTTTTTTCCATGTTTTATTTAAGTATGTTAAAATTTGCTTAATTTATTTTGTTCCTACCTCTTTGTACACCAGTATGTACATGGTATCTTATTAATAATTGGTAATTAGAATAATAGAACAAATTTCATGTTGTCGAGATTTTTTGTATAAATATCGTTTGATTGTAATAGAAATTTGATATATTTATTAATTTTATAAATAGGTACTGCCAAAATATACTGTTTATTAAAGGTTCAAAATGTCAGTTATCTGGCTTAAATAAAAGTTATGACATTTTTCTAATGTGTTGTGTGAGTTTCTTTGTATATTTTATGATTATTTTTAATGGCAAGTATAGTTGGCTTGATTTTATTATGTACAGAGGGTGGTCAAAATTTAATAGAATTACATGTGTATCTCGTCTATTATTGAAGATGGAGAATAGCTTATATGTACATACCAGAAAATGTTTACTAAAAGCTTTACCCATTATGGTTTTTCATTTATTGGTAAAACGATTTTGATTTTTTTACTTTACTAGTGTGCCGTATATGTATACGTTACTAAACTATTGTTGCATTTAAAAAAATGCATAATAACAACTTGTCTAGTTAAGAAAAAACGGTTTTATCTTAATGACAAAAAGTAATTAATAATCTACGCAATATAAACTAGTTGATTTTTAAAAATCACTTGTCACTTTTTTGTAAGATTCTTCTTTTATGCTAGACCAGTTTCAGAGCTATTATTTACGTCAATAATTATCTTTCTTATATTAAAGTTATTTACAATAATAAATGAATAATTGAATTACTAATTGAAGCATTTATTCATTAATTTATGTAAGTTTTTTTAAATATTTTTAACCGAGACGAAAATATAACACAAATTTTAAATAACTAAAAAAACCTTTTTCGCGCACAACTCAAAACACTAGAAATGGCAAAACAATTTTGTAAATAGTTCAAGATTTCCCTTAAAAACTGCACGTTTTTGGTAAATTGACCTTTTTTCTCTGTTTGTGATAAGCAAATTCTATTAAATTTGGATCACGCTGTATATAAAATGTCAGCTCTACTATATTTAATGTTTAAAATAACAAATTTAGACCACGTATTATGATTGCTATATTTTTAAAAGAGTTATAAACAGTAGAATATTAAGATTCTTAACCTATGGCAGGCCATGAATAACAACGAAATTCCTGCAAAATCAGTGAAAACAGATTAACATTTGCAAAATATTTCGCTAACAAGGAAGATCAAATAAATCCTTGAAATTAATAGTAATGCAAATGATATTATAAAAAATGGATGGTTATTAAAAAAAAAAACTTGTTAATAACTGTATTAAAATTGTCGCATTTCTGAACGATTCTGATTTATTACCACATCGCGTGCATGCTTGTGTTTACCAGAAGGCCTTGATTGAAAAACACGACACAAAACGTTAATAAACAGCTGAAGAACACATTACAGGATTTGCTTGCAAAAATTAATGTTGATGCTATTAGAAGGCGATTTCCAATGAACTTTTTACTGTTTAAAATAATAAACAAACCCTTCAGTACTTTTTCATATGTTTTTAGTACTGTTAAGCTAGAAAGATACTAAAAAAATTATGGACCAAAAAACAAAAAGAAAAGGGATTTCTAAATAATTGTTGAATACACAAGCAGACTCCTGAAGAGTCTTAAGGACCTCGCAGACCAACGCGATATAGCGGGAGCGGGAGCGGGAGCGAAAATTTCGCGCTCATGGCGAAAATAGGATATCGCGAGGTTGACTACACCAGCGCGGTTTAGAGGATGCGGGACATGTGTTAATCGCTATACAGATCCCGCGCGTTTTTCGCTCCCGCTCCCGCTCCCGCTATATCGCGTTGGTCTGCGAGGTCCTTAAATGGTGATAATTGTGCCGATTTTAAAGAAAGGGAAATAAAGCTAACTCCGCTAACTAAAGAGGCGTAAGTCTCTTGAAAGCTGGTTATAAGATAACACATGAACTCCTTGTAGATAAACTATATAAAAGCTTTTTATCGAGTGCTCAGATATACAGGGTGTTTCTTAAATACTGCGAAAAACTTGGGGAAAAATTAAAGGGGGTTTTTATATAACTTTTTTCCCTTAGAAGTTTCCTTTCGGAGTTAAAACCCCCTAAAGGGGAGCGGTAAAATTAGGTTTTTATTTTATTTCTCAAATTTGGATAAATTTTGGAGAATGATATTACGTACACATTTTGTACTAATTGAAAGGTTTCCCTTAGTAATGTTTTCAATCTACTCTCACATTTACAAGGGGCTGAAAAGTGCGACCCCTGTTGTTTTTTTTTATCAGAACATTTTGGTGCGTTGAAATTTTGCAATTTAAAAAATTTTATTTGGGAGCTTGAGCTATTTAAAAAAATATATATTCTTTAAATTTCCCTGCAAAACCTACTTTGAGTAAAAATTAAATGAGTGAACATAAACCATTAGTATTCTAAAATAAAACGATTCGTGTTGGTAGTTAGTAGCAGGCCCGGACTGGCCATCGGGCAGTTCGGGCAAATGCCCGAAGGTCCGGTGCCCGAATGGGCCGGTTTGGGCCGGTCTAAGCTACGGGCTTAATACGTTCGGCGCTGAAGTATAAGGAGCGCAAAAATTATGATAGAAGGTGCCATTATAACATTTGCTCGTATAATACGGGCCGTATTCAATCTTAATGTTTTTCTGGGGCTCCACAATGCGCAACAGAGTTGTATGTTTGATCGTGCCACTCGTGCTTTATTGCAAATACGTCGTTATTTAGTTTAATTAACGACATTGCTGTATTTATTAAAGATTCGTACCAACGTATGAATATATGGGAAAATGTTAACCAGGACGTTCACCATCGAAGACTATCTACTATTGGTGAAACTCGCTGGTGGTCTAAAGATGCAGCGCTCAGTAAAATTTTTGGATCATTTTCAAATCAGGAATCTGCATTGTATATTGAACTTATCATTACATTGACAAAAATTCAAGATAACGCAAAAAATAAACCAGAAGTTCGGGTGAGGGCAAAATCATACACAGAAGCGTTACTTAAATACGAAACCATACTTACCGCTCAAATATTTTTAAGGATATTTAGACTCACTTCGCCACTTTCAAAATATCTACAAACAAGTGGATTAGATATTTTAAAAGCTTTTCAAATGGTTTCTGAAACACAGGAAAAGCTAAAGAAATATGTAAGAGACTTCGATGCCGTGGAGAAAGCTGCAGATAATTTTGTGATTTGGGCAAATAACAAACTACAGGACACAGAAGACTTTGAAATTGAAGTACAGACTTCTCTCCCTGAAAAAAAATAAGGAAGAAAAAAATGATGCCAGGTGAGTCCACCCAGGATGAATTGATTTCTAATGCTATCACCGCCTACAGAATACAGATCCACAACGTCATTCTAGATACAATTACTGAAAGTATTCATTGCCGCTTTCTTGCCGGCAAAACGCTGTATGCTGATTTAGCTTGTCTGGATCCTAAAAACTTTTCAGACATAAGAAGCCAGGGACTACATTCAACAGCGTTAGAAGAATTAAGTGTTCGCTTGATAAAATTTGATGAAAGAGCTACTGCAGACAATTTGCGGTGTGAACTTAAAAGTCTCGCGTTATATTGGGAAAAATTAAAAACATCAGCACTAGATGAATACAGGATTGAAATTGAAACGCCAGAAGCTGATCAAGAAGAACAAAATAAAGAATATGAAGATATACATATGGGCGTTATGAATAAGACATGTTCAGCTTGTAAAAACTGCGCAATTTGTTGTTTTCTAATTCTGCGACGATATAATTTATTAACCGATGCATATGATGTAATTGGGCTAGGTTATAAATTTCTGTTGACACTTTCTTTTACGCAAGTTGCGTGTGAGCGAAGCTTTTCAACTCTGAAATGTATCAAGAGCCGTTTGAGAAGCACTATGTCCCAAGTTCATTTGGAATCGTTTATGTTGATGGCTACAGAAAAAGATATTCTGATGAATCTTGATTCGGATGAAATAATCGACAAGACTGCAGAAACCAGTGAACTTTTACTAGGTCTTTTAATTGCATAGGTTACAAAAATGTGTTTAATCTTAGTTATGGTTTATGGAAATTGCTTTAACAAATATAGGTAAATTTTTTTTTAAATGAAATTTGTGGGAATTATTTAATACTAGCAATAAAAGGATGATAAACCGATTTCCTATCCTATCACCGTGGGCCGCTATAATCTGAATGCCCGGGCCGGTTTTTCTTCCCAGTCCGTCACTGGTTAGTAGGTAGTTACCATGGTTTATTTCAGCTGGGATTATATAAACTAAACCTTCTTAAAGGAAAATCTAGCAATATCGTCTAAAAAAAATAGAACTTTTAGGTCAGAAAACAATAAGATCAAAAATAACACTAAAGAATAAACCGATAGAACAACTAAACATTTTAAATTCCTGGGCTGCCACATTGCACTATACAAAGGTGTTGAAATCAAATTAAAAATTGATTGAAAAATATAAACGAAACAATTAGAAGAACGCTCCAATACCATTGTATGACAGTGAAACATGAACTATAGGTAACAAAAAAAAAATGAAAACAGAATACATAACAGTGAAATGAGATTTTTAAGATCAATATTAAGGATAATGGCTGTCAGATATAAAACGTAACAGGGAAATACGTAAATCGCTCGCTCAACTTATACAATATTCACACACAAAAATATACATAGAACTGCATTATAAGAACACCTACACAAAATGGACAATTTCAGAATTCACTGTTAGCACTGCACTGTAGCAAAAACTTGTTTCCTGATTTCGTTAAAAAAGGAGTTGGTACATATAATAATTATGAAAACAGTAAAATTTTATAATAGGTATTACGTATAAATAAAACTATATGGGGGTGTTTTATGTCAGAACTACTTGATCTCTGGGTCGCGACCCCAAATGGGGTCGTGTAACTAAATTGGTCAATAAAAATTTGGCAACACTAAAAAGTTTTTTATGATTTTTTTTTAACTTTTGACAGGAGAAATCCGATTTTGTTGATTTTATTAACCATTGTGAATAGCAATAAGCTATTGCTTATTGCTATTAAAAATTTATTATCTGTAATAGTATATTGTACAACTAGTGCTGAAAGCTGAATATTTCACACGAGTATGACAGTTGAGCCACGAGCCGTCAGGCGAGTGGCTCAGTCAACGAGTTAGATTTTCTTCACGTTAACTTGACAGCGCGTTTAGCGTGTGTAATGTAGCGGAAATCGTCACTTTACACACGCAAAGTGCACTTTGCACACAATTTCCGGTGTCATGCGCAATTTGTCATTTTCAGTAGTAGTAAGTCGTGCGAAATTACTCGCTTTACATAGTGGTCGTCGGAAAAGACTGTTTTATACTATACTATTTTTTCGTTTAAGAAAATCGTATACAATTTTTGATGCAAAAATTTCGTTCAAGAATTTAGCATGGAAAATATGAACCTCTTACACTGTACTATTTTTTGGTACGAAAACCCCAATATATTTTGGTTACTTTTTAGTAACTTTTATCATATTTTGTTGGCACCTTGAGTAACCATGTCAAATGTTCAATTTAATCACAACAGAAAGCGAATTATTTTCAAATTTAACGTATATTTAACGCTTGTTCCATTCTACATATTTATTTCTACAAAATAAATTGTGAGGGATATAACGGTAATAAGTAGTATTTAACATCGTTTGAGTGTTTCAGTTAACCTAACCCACAAATGACATGCGGTCAGATACAGTTGCAGTAGAATACGCATGCGCCCATGCCAAAGAACACGCCCATTCTAAAATAGGACGCATTTAGAGCATGCAGTAATTTCGTACGAATTTTTGGTTCAAGATTTGTAATTTCTGATTGACACCGTACTAGAAAATCGTATACGATTTTCTTAAACGAAAAAATAGTGTAGTATAAAACAGACTTAACATACATAGGAGTAACCCATATTAATAAAAAGATGGAGACGAATCAATTCAGATGGCTTGTACATTTACTACGCATGCCAGAAAGTAGATACGCGAAAATAGGATTGAAAATGAAGATGAAGGGAAAAAGAAATAGAGGAAGACCAAGAATAAAATGGGAAAAAGAATTGAGGCAGAGACTAGAAGAAAAATGAGTTAGCTGGAGAGATGTGCCACAATTAGCTAACGATAGGTAGGAGTGGAGAAACTTATTACAGAAATAGAAAAGCATGCCGAAAGGTACAAGAGAAACCGATTAAGAAGATAAAGAAGAAGAAAAAGTTAAGTTTATCGCATTATAATGCAATATTGTACCTCCGTGCATAGGAATAGTATAAAAATTATGTTGCCAATCAGCTACATTTTGCATTTATTACAAATTTGGCGTTGCATAATTTTCTTGTTATTTACATGTAAAAACGTATTATAGTGACATGTAGTTACAAAATAAAATGAAATTAATTACAAACTGTGACAAATGTGGTGTGGCGTGTGGCTTTGTTATAATAACATAATTTGCACATAAAATAAATGTTGTAGTTTTGCACAGTGTTGCTCTTCGGCAACAATTTTTTTTTATCGTTTAGCACAAATTTTACTCTTCGGCAAAATATTTTATTTATTGTTTCGTGCAAGGTTGCTCTTCAACAATGAATTTTATTTATCGTTGGGCACAAATGTTGTTCTACAGCGACATTTTTAGTTATTGTTTTAAACAATGTTGCTGTTTTGCAACAATATTTGTTTTCCGATAAAAACGGTTAAAAAACTGTGATTGATTTATTAAATTATTTTTCCTACATTCCAGACAATAAAATATACCTAAAATATTATTTAAAACTAATTAAAAAAATTCATAAATTTTAGCAATTTCTTACATTTACTCAATTTTTTGTCTGTTTCTGTCAGGTTCCTTATAACTCGACAACCGCTGAATTGACGTTAATGAAATTTTGTAGTATGGGTATTTTGACAAACTTCAAAGCAGGATTTAGGATGTGAAAATAAACAATAATTAAGTTGTTGCCCAAAACGAATTATCAGCAAAAAAAAGCTGACTTATCGATTAAATTTTCACCATTTGCTAATAAACCCGTTTTTTATAATCAATAAAGTTATTTCGATACCCACATACTTGTATTGTAGACACAATTTATCAATTAACGTAAACAAATCTACGAGGTCGTCCGGAATTTGAAACCAGAAGGTTTCCGCAAATATAAATTTACTTTAATACCATATTTAAACAAAAAACCAGTCATTAAACCTGAAGTTTCGTCCCTGTGAAAATACCTCCACGCTTTTTGATTCAGAAGAGGTCAAAATCTGTATTCAATCGTTGCAATTGCAGTATTTTACGATCGACTCAGTGACACTGCAGTGCTTACTCTACCTATACCTAAACAATATTTCACATTTTAACGTTAAACAGTAAATAAAGAAGTCGCCTTGACAAACGTAATTAAAATACGATACTATAGTTGTAGTTACAATATAAGGAAGGATACGCCAATATTATTTGCCGTTTAGAGTTAAGTCAAATAGTGGTTAACTTTAGTGGCGTTGAAATATACGTTCAAAGAGCACACCTATCTAAACTGGTAAGTATTGTTATATTCGTTAATGGTGGAGGTTCTAACTAGCTGCTATCAGAATATCGTCCTTTAGAATCTGAGGCTTAGACCACAGTTTCTGTTTTTATTCCCTCCATAATTGAGTTTTACAACGAGAATTTTTGGGGTAAATATTACGAAAATCGCTTAATTTGTTTCATTTAAATTATTGCTGAAAATTGTTCTGAAATTATAGACTGCAAAGCCTAGCACCCCCTGCTTCGCGCAAAGAAACTAAGCTAAAAAAATTTAGAATTAATAAAAGGTAAAAAAAAAATGATGCCCCAAATGGTTGCAATTTTAATATTTCACTCATTTTAAGGGTTATAATAAATAAAAAGTTTACTAAGAGGTATACAGGGTCCAGATAGCATTTCCAGCATGGGGATCTCGCTTATTATAAGAGATACAGGTTTGTTTAAGTTAGATGAATTATTCCTTAGTATGAGAGGAGTCATAATCGATTTTTATAAGTACAAAATTCCTCGTACTTCAGAAGTTATAGAAAAAAGTATGAAAATGTTGAATTTCTTTTTTCTCTTATCACTTTTTGTCCCAATCATTGGATCAATTTGATTAGTACCTTCTGAAGGTAAAACAAATGACACGAGAGGCTATATTCTTTGCCATAAATACTGTGTAGAAGCTGAGCGAATTAACTCAGGACTGTATCCTGAGCAGGGCCGGCAAGGGACGTCGGTGGGCCCAGGGTTAAATTTCTTACATGGGCCCCAAGTAAATAAATTATTTGAAAATCTATTTATTGAAAAACAAATTGTGAGTCCAGGGCCCTGTGAATTCCGAGCCTGGGAAATTTTACCGATCCTTGGAGAAGGCAACCAAGTATGTACAGAAATATGGAAATAAATTGAAAAGAATATTGTTCCTTCGAAAACCAACCAGAAATAGACATGATGTTTCATTACAATGAGAAAAAAAACACATTTAACTATTCCAAAGCCATCTAGACGAACCATACGAAAAAATGAAGTTAGGTATAATATCTCAAAAATGGAAAGTGAAAAAAAAATCTAAAATAATAGTTACATTATGAACAAAAAGTATTTTAAGAAAGTATAAATAAAATTGTTCTAATATTTAACACAAAACAGTTATTAGAGAAAAAAATCCAACATTTTCATATTTTTTGCTATAACTTCTAAAGTATGAAGAATTTCGTTCATTTAAAAATTGATTGTAGCTCCTGCCATATTTGAAAATAATTCATCTAAATTAAGTATACCTATATCTCTTATAATAACCGGGATCCCTATGCTGGAATCTATCTGGGACTCCCAGAATATATCTATTAGATTTAAGCAACGGAATATGATAATAAAACTTCTGAATACTACGTAGGTACCTACGTACCTTGGGTGAAATTTAAAAAATAACCTTAAAATGTATAAATAACTGTTTTTTTATAAATTAATATTGTTATGAAAAAATGTACCTAAAATAAAACAAAATTGTCAAGGGTGTAGATCATTCTAAACAACTGAATCTTCCTTAGGTATTTAAACAAATTTTACTACGGTTATTGTTACTATTGAGATTATGATTGCCATTAATAAAGGTAACCACAGTAACATGTGTTAATACCTAAGGAAGACTCATCTGTTTAGATTGGCCCATAATAGAAGTAACAATAAATTCATCACGTCTATGAGTTATCAATACAAGTTCTGTTTAGTATTTTAAGTGTTAAAAACGCAGAAATTACCCTAGAAATTTGCATTAAAAATGTCTTGAAAAGCATCAACCGTATGTAATAATCAGACATGCAAAAAACACTTAGGTTACAAACAGGAAATCATTTATATTTTCGTTCTTATCATAATTTTAAATAGTGACTATATTGCCTTAAACTTTTGTCTCATTAATGAAACTGTTATATCAAGTTGTCGATTTAAAAAACCCATTCACAATAACACTGAACATCACTTTATATTTTTATCACACCTATTTGTTAAATTAAGGACAGCCATGAGTTGCAAATCTCAAAATACTTGGCAGTTTTAAAATTGCAATATTTTGGACAGAATTCGATTGTATTCGGAATTTTTACTTTTAATTCTTAATGCCAAGAATTAATATTGTGCCCATAAAGGACCAGAATAGACGAAATTAGACCAACATATAGAGAATAAAACCTTCATTTATGAAAGAGTTTTGCTTTTGAACATATCTACTAATAAAGAAAAATGTTCGAAACAATTTTTTTCCGGAATTACTTCTGAAATAAATTTCTTTTCAGATTATTTCAGTATCTACCAAATTTCACAACTTTGCCCTAATTTGACTGACTTTGTAGCTCTTAAGATAAGCTAGATCCCCCTTGTTGGTCATCGAGTTTGGGACACCCTGTATAAATTGACCTAGTTAAGTCTATCGTATGCACTATATTTAAATTCGGAACAATAGACCAATTTGCGCTGAGAATTTTATGAATAAAAAACAAATTAATTATCAATCAATCTGCTCTCTTAATAGTAGAAAATTTACTTCCCCAAAGTGATTCATTTATAAGCTTACCTTGCAAGTTTAAAAATCTAAAACATATTTGAAAATCACCTTGAAACCCAGACTAAAAAATTAAACATGATAATCCCAAATTTAAGAAAAAAAACTGCACATTCAAAGTTAATAGGGACCTGACGACATTGAGAAGATAAGTTCGTAATTAAATGAAATCAAATTTATAGCACTCTCAATAATTTTTACCACTAATTAAATATCTACCGTTTATTAAGTCATAAAAGCATTTTGTATATCATCATTAATAATTAATTTCGCAAAATTTGATAACGCAATTAATAGAGATAAAAGTTGTTTGGTACTTAGTTTTCCACCATAAAACAAAATTTAAATTCTATTATTTCGAATAACAAAACCGCAATGAAAAACAAATGATTTTTTTTTAATGACAAGTTACCCCTATGGCCTATATTACTTATACTCATTTGATAGAGATTTTTTTCCGTAGTTTTGTTACAGCGGTACTTCTGCTAATTTTTTTTTCAAACGCGTCAAGCTAAACTGCATGTCGGTATTTAGTTATCGGAGATGTCGGGCGGAATTGGACCCATAATAAACCCCCAAGAGCGCTCAGCTTTGCCAAACGAGCGCAGCAAGTGCGTTGCGATTGTATTCAAAGTCTAAAGCCGGATCAATAAAAATGTGCGTTGTGCGTTGTATTTGACACAAATTTGCTCGTGTTCGTCGAAATTTTTGTTGGTGTGGACTGTGCGCCGCATAGAAATGCACACAACTAATTTCGTGACGAACAACGCACGCTATCCGTCGTGCTGTCGGTTTTTAGCCAACTTCAAAGAGATTTGCGTCGCACAGTAATGTCAATGTGGACTTGATTTTAAGTGCAGCTGTAGTTTTGTTTCATTTTACTACGTAAACACCTATATTTGGGTGATAAATCATGTCTCATTTTTTAATTTACCTGTTCCTAGTTGCTCGAATAACAATATCTCGAAAAAAAATTCTCGAAATAATGAAAGATAGGTACTTTTAAAAAAAATTAAATTTATATAAATACAAACTTGCACACGTGGATTCGGCCGTACAACACACAAGATAAATATTTACGTGGTAAAATACTTAGCCAGAGTGAAACTTGTGCAGCAAAAATTTTTGCTGAATTTAAAAACACAAAATGCAACATAAATTTTTATTGATGTGGATCCGGCTTTAGAAGACTTTATTGGCAAATTTGGTATTTCCAGCTATTGTGTTACTGTACTAGAACTTTATTACAGTGAGCTCGCGTTATAAGCAACTAACGGCGGCCAATTCCGATCTAAAAGTTGCTTATAACGTGAAAGTTGCTTATATGATAGAAATAGAAACGATTCGATATTTAACATAAATAAATCTTGTTTTTAGTAGTAAAACTAAATATAAAAGTTTACACCATAACAACGCGATCGTTGTCGCGTTGCTATGGTGATCTGTACGTACCTATGTCAAACGAAATACGCGCGTGCCACGTACCTTTAGTCGTGATCTATGTACTTATACATCTCTCGAATAAAAAAATATGATGTGATTTCATGGCAAGTATACAAAGCGGATGAAACGGCCTTATTTTACAAGTGTTTACCGGACAAAACTCTTGTTCATACACGTAAAAAAAATATTCCCGGGAGAAAAATATCTAAGCAACGAGTTAGGTACTATTATACCGTGTGCTAATTCCACCGACAATCATAAATTGAACTTATGGTCTTTGGTAAATTATATAAAGCCAAAAAAATTTAGTAATTTAACCTACGAGTTTATTATATTATTATACAGCGTCATTCAAAAAGTCTGCAACAAATTTAAAAATTTTTTATTATTGATTTCTCAGAAAAGTTTATTCTTGATAAAAGTTGGTGCATGGTCTAAAACTAATTTTAAGATGAAAAAAGTTCAATAAAAAATCATAGGACGCTAGATTTTAGCGACTTTTTGAAATATTCGCAAGAATAAAGTGCTCTTATTTTAAGAGAAACAAAAAAACTATTTAAAAAAAAAATTAGAATCTAAAAATAAGCCTAAATTTAAATTTAGATCGTCACATTCTAATTTTTATTTTTTAAGAAACTTAAACATTAAAAAAGTGCAACAAATAGAACTATTTTTTATTATCAATTTGTCAGAAAATTTTATTTTTGTTAAAGTTGGTACATACATGGTCTACAACTAATTTTAAGATGAAAAAAAGTTGAATAAAAAGTCAGGATATTTTCCATTTGTTGCAGACTTTAAATTTTGACACTTCTTAAAAAATAAAAATTAGAATTTAACCCTCAGAATTTAAACCTAGTTTGGTTTTTAGATTCTTAATAACTTTTTTCGATAAAAATAAAATTTTCCATTTGTTGCAGACTTTTTGAATGTTAAAATTTCTTAAAAAATAAAAATTGAAATTTGACCGTCAAAATTTAAATCTAGCCTTATTTTGGGATTTTTAAAAACTCTGTCCATAATTTTTTTTGTATCTCTTAAAATATTTCAAAGATCACTAATATCTAGTGTCATATGATTTTGTATTGAACTTTTTTCATCTTAAAATTAGTTTTAGACCATGCACCAACTTTTATCAAGAATACAATTTTCTGAGAAAAAAATAATAAAAAACTTTTCCATTCGTTGCAGACTTTTTGAATGACGCTGTATATTAATAATCTCCTAAAAATAAAATGATTGTTAAAAAATCTATTGTTAATCTAGACTTCACACGATATTTTACTGCCCTTTTAAATAACCTGAATGTTAAAAAAAAAACTGAAAGTGCTATATCACTCAAAATTTTCGTAAAAATGTAAATATTTTGAAAACTGTCGACTTTAGACCCATATAACCTTTTACATTTATTAAAGTAAATTTTAAGACAAATTCAAAAATGTAAAAATATACAGATGTTCTATTAAAAATTTCAAAGTTTGAGTCCGTTTCCGGTTGAACCGGAAGTCGCATAGCAACCTTAATATTTCCATCGAATCCGAAAAATACTATAACGCTTAGATACCAAATCTCATTGTTATATCTGCAATAGTATTTTAGATATTTGTATTTTTACTGTCACACTGACAGTTGCTTATATCGTGGACTTTGATACGATAGTTGCTTATATCGAGTGTTGCTTATAACGCGAGTTGCTTATATCGTGGGTTGCTTATAACGCGAGCTCACTGTATCAGAATTGGACTTTCCTACGCTTTGGGCGAAATGTACCACGCGAGTTTTGTAACGTTCGCGAGGGGATTTGACGTGGGGATGGTTTTGAGAAAACCTTAGATTTGAACGGGGACTTGCTGGGCAGACACCGTGGTCTACGGGCGAGTTGGACTTGCTCTTCCAACGGCCCCCGTAGAATCTTTGGAAGCGAGTGTGCGTTTGTTCAACTGTTAAAGTAGACCCAAGTTGTTAAGTTGCGTTTGGCAACTGTTTGGTTGCGTTACAAATAAAATAACAGATACGTAGTTTCCTTCTAGGCTAGGCCAGAAATTTATCAATAGTCCCCCGTAAACCCCCACTTCAAAAAGCTAAACATCACCATGACATGAAACATTTAACTCATAACAAATATTTTAAGATATTAATTACATATTACGCCGGTGCAATATTTTTTTAACACACAAAATAAATGTAAATTTGTACTTCGCAATTACACTAAACTTTGGATGTTCACTTCCGCTTTAATATAAACCAGTAATTTGTCAAGGTACAAGGACACATTCAACATTATAAATACTTTTATGCTCTTTAGAAAAATCGTAAATTAATTTAATCATGTTAAGTAGCTTAGCGCATACATCATTTTTTTATTCGTTGACTTTGTTACAGATATCATGATACTGCAAGTCCGAGTCATTTTATTTTCAAGTTCATACCAATTAATCTAAGCGAACTAATAAAATAGGATTATAATTTATGCACGAATTAATGAGGCATTCCGTCCTTATCGTGATCGACAAAATATGATTTAGAAACATTTCAATTATAACACAACAACAAACGCGCAAAATATTTAAAATTTGCATTTATTCTACATTAACATTGAGAAACTACAAATATTTCATATTTTATGAGACGCAATTCATTAATAATCCGATTATTTTTAATTCCTGTCGATTTTAACTTAATATCGTGGCTATGTTAAATATAATCGACACTATCAAAATCAATCTAATATTAAATTGATTATTTTTATTTTTATTTTCAATGCCACTTTGATTTTTTCCTTATGTTACTTAAGGAAGATAGTAACACCAAGGTTTATTATGTTTGCTATTCTAAATGAACTGTTAATTTTTTCCCATCTCAATAAATAAAAGCTTTAATATTGGCATAGGTACTACAGGAAATTATAGGACCAAAATGTTTTCCGTCATTAAAAATTGTTTAAATATTTGAGTGTGAATATGTTCTACATTTCTACATTTCTGACAAAATAACTCATCATTTATCATGTACTTCAAAAAAAAAACATCTTCAAAAAACCTAACATACCTTACATTTGATAAGTAATTGATTCATTCATTTGTGTATTACTTTGAAGTTTAATTAAAATCACTTACATTTTCATAAATAAAATATTGTAGAAATAAGAGTCTAACACTGGTACCGGTAGAATGGGGCTACTTGGGACAGTTTCAACATTTGAAAGCGTGTACCACGTTCATTTTTTAATTAAAAACTTTGAATTTTTTTATGTAATTGGGTGAGGTGCCAATTAACAATATTCTATATAAAGAATAAATAAATATATATATTTATAAGTAACAAAAAAAAAAAAAACTTTCTGTCCCAAGTAATACTTAAGACCGGGCAACTTGGGACATATATGAATTTCAGTAGTTTGACTTAAGTTTAGCCTAAAAAGTTTTACTTGGGACAGTTATATTATATTTTTTATATTAAATTGATCTTTCACAATTATCCAGCATGAAAAAAATATCGAAAATCAAGAAAATAAAACTTTAATTCGCAGGTTACAAAAATTTTAAACTAAACGATATTTTGATTGGAAAAATTAAACAAATTGTACTACCTCTGTTCAAAAATGATTGTCTCATTTGATCTGGAAGCAATTGAAACTGCTCGTAATTATTACGAGATATTTAGAAAGTAAAAAAGTATTCGTACATTCTGTGCAGTTATTTTTTTTAAATCACAATCGAAGGGTATTTTAAAGAAAAAACATTGAAGGGTCGGCATTTCGAAGACTTGCATCATACTGAGAAAATATACCGCACGGCCCTGAACAAATCCCTTCACTTTATCAGCATATTTCTATCCTCTATCATCATTTTTAATTAAGCTACTTGCTACACGAATCATTTTCGTTTTTTATACTTGCCAGATCGCTGGACAATAAATATTGTGCAATTCTAATCACATACAGCGCGATATTTTAGGTAGTACCTAAGCAATGTATTTTTCAAAGAGTTTGGGACTGGCACAGTAGCATTGTCCAACCTTTAACATACGATTAATCTTATTGTGTAGCTCAAACAAAATGCACAATAACATGTGTATTCACGTATAAGAGACGCTTAAATATTCTGTTACTTGTGCATCACGCATCAACACTTATCACAAAAATACAAATAATGTTAAAATCTTAATCTTCTACGCAAAACACTTACTTAAAAAAAGCCGTTTTAATTACTGTTGAAGTTTGTATCACAAGACAAAGTTGCCTTTTCTCGTAACTGACAAGTATAATTTCTTCAAAGTAATCTGTTACGACAGATAAACCAGTTTCTACAATATAAACTTACAATTTACAACATAAAAGCTTTATTTTCGTGGAAGTAAGAAAATCGATTTTAAAAAAATTGTGCAACACTGAAAACCTCATTCAAATATTTCGACCAACTTATGTGTCCTCACAAATTATGATTCGTTATCATCTGAAAAGAGGCAGTGGCCGGCGCGTTTGTACAACAAATTAATATACATGAATTGCGTAAATTACATAATTTAAATGATTCACGATAGTACCACTTCCATTAAGTATACCTGCAATTGGTTTATAACTAGATTTTTAAGGTCGATGTTATTCATTACTGTAACCTCTTGCAATGAAAGTGTGCTGAAAAAATTGTGACTTATGTTGGTGCAATTACACTCGGCGAAAAAAATATCACTGCATATTTAACCTTAAGAAAGTGTAAGTGTATTTTTTAAATTATATTTTAAATAATTAAATATTTAAAAATAATTGATACACAGTGTTAATTATTTCGTTTAAAATTAAGGTCTTCATAACGAAATGTGGTACCTATACAGGGTGTCTAGAATAATATTATACACCAACGGTATCCCAGTTATTATAAAAGAAACGAGGCGGTTAAATAAGAGAAAAGTTAAGAATTTTGGTGTCTAATAAGAATCTGAAATCAAAGTTGGGTATCATATCCCGACCGCCAGGTATTTTTTTTTAAATCTGAACCCTTCATTTTCAGTTGTATTAAGAACCGCTTATTATGAGAATTGGTGTAGGTCCATTTTTGAAAAAAAAAATTGGGCAACAAATAACTTACTTCTAATTTAGTGTGGACTTTTTATTTGTAAACAATTTGCACTTCATATTTTTAAATATCCATATTCTTTGACTGATTAAAAATTCATAAGTAAAAGACATTGCGTAATTATTTTACTACGAAAATCTACGAATTTATAAAAAAAAAAAAAACTTATAAGCATAATGTAATTTACAAAAAGTAAATGCATACTGAGTGTCCTACATCTAACAATAAAAGGACATGACTAAATAAATAAATGCATACTGAGATTAATAATAATAATATTAATCTAGAGCTTGGCTAATTGTTTATTAATATACAACTTCAAAATTTTTCTTCATAAAAAAACTACTCAGCTTAGTCTAAAGCTTAAAATATTCGTTTAATTTTTAAGCTGGCTTGATAAATCGCTATCAACTTTCAATACTCTATAAAACAGAATTTTAAGTGTTTTTTTCGTTTTCTGGGTGGAAATTTAATGCCTTTTTAGTTTGCAGTTGGATAATTGTGAATCTCAGAATTCTGGATTATACAGGGTGATCCACACAGAAGGACAATATTGGGATCTCGTTAACAGTAAGAGCCATGGAACTTTTTTAAAACATTTAAGCATCACTTGAATAAGTCTTAGAAAGGAAACAATTGGTCTAATTTAAACTTCTTTGTAGCTCTTACCGTTACGAGAACCCAATAGTGACCCTTCTTTGTGGACCACCCTGTATATTTGGAAGCAGGTTAACAATAGCATTTTGTTTCCTGTTCTTATTTATAAACAAAACCGAACCAACGCATAAGCGTTGTTCAAGTGAAATTTAAATTGTAATAATTAAAATTAGATAGTATTTACAATTTATTAATTTGAAAATGGCGCAAGTCCATTTATGAGCCAAAAACCAAAATTTTGGTAGAATTAATTCTCAAAAATAGTTATTTGCTTAACTCATTTACATATCTTTATTTACATTGATTAAGTGGGAAAACTAAGTAGACTTAATCAGTATATTTAAATCGACTAAAATGCAAACTCTCAAATCGAAACGAACAAACTTTGATAATAAACGGTTCACACATCAAAAACCTGGGTTTTTCCGGCAAATTTTCATTAATTACGAAAGATTGTTGCTTGGTAATATCAAGGGACACATGAAATAATAAAAATCACTAGCAGGAAGTGCCTCAGGTGTTGTCCTTTAGTTTGTCTAAGGGCTGTTTTACACAAGCAACAAATCTTGAGTACTTTAATTTTTTTTACCGGCCAAATCATAAGGGTGTACCACATTTCATTAGACTTCCCGAGAAACTATTTAATAACAATACAACTGTTATACATAACCACTGGAATTAATTATCTGGTGTTACATAAAATGTTAAATATTCATGTCAAGTATTTATATGGTTGTCAAAACAATGTACTGGTGACAAAACGAAAGTGATATTTTCCCAAAAGATCATTGTCGGTAATATAAAGCGCCATTGGCTGAATTTAAAAATATGCAGTAATTCTATTAGACCAATTTAAATGAGGGAAATCCTCGATTAAATTCATTGAGCACTACCGCTGCATTTGTTGTGAGTTCTAACTTTCACATTATTTTGGGAGGGTATGTAACATTGTATCTAAAATATTTTATAGTCGTTTGTTTTGTTTTTTTATAACAAATACCTTCTTAAATATTTTACAAGGTGTTTCTTACATATTGCGAAAAAATCGGGAAGTGATTCCTTATCGAAAATTAAGGGGGGTCTTTCATATACAATTTTTTCCTTAGACGTCTCTTTTCGGATCGGTAAAATTGGGTTTTTATTTTATTTTTCAAATTTGGATAAATGTAGGAGAATGATATTTGGTAGTTGTTTTGTGCTTATTGAAAGGTAATATTTTTAATCATCTCCCACCTTCACAGCGGGCTGAAAAGTGCGACCCCTGTTGGTTTTTTAATCAGAACTTTTTGGTGGGTTAAAATTTTGCAGTTTAAAAATAATTTTTTGAAAGCTTGATTCATTTAGAAACTTTTTAATTCACTGGTTTTTCTCGTAAAGCCTACAGTTTTTGAGTAAAAAATTAAATAAATGAACATGCACCATTAAAAACTGTAGGTTTCACGAAAAAAACTAAAGAATGAAAAAAAGTTCTAAATAAATCAGGTTTTCAAAAAAAACCTTTTAATAAGGATAAGATATCTGCAAATATCATTCTCCTACATGTATCCTTTGTGAAATAAAATAAAAACGTAATTTTACCGCTCCCCTTTAGGGGGTGTAACTCCGAAAGACGTCTAAGGAAAATATGTTATATGAAAGACCCCTCCCAATTTTCGATAAGGAATCACCTCCCGATTTTTTTCGCAATATTTAAGAAACACCCTGTACATGGACGCCACGACCATATATAATTATGATGCATTATAATGATTAATTTGATATATTTTCAACGGTTTAAAACACTTTAAAAGAATTTTTGAGAACGTTTTACGAACAAAATATTTGTTAAACATTGACAGCTGTTACACTGGAAAAAACAATGAAAAACTTGTTTGTGATATTATCTTTTTACGCACTTTTGTTTATTTCATAGCTATTAATTTTTTTTTTTTTAAGTGTTCGATATATATTATTTAGACATTCAGAGTGTTTTGCATGATAGAATATGTCCTTCATAGAAAATAACAGTTACTATTCGTTATTTTAAAAAAAGAGTGCAATATAACCGGTTTTAATATATCCCGTTTTCAGGCAAAATAGTTACTTTTGCCACTTTCAAAATAAGGCTCAATTTGAAGTGGAAATTCGATATTATTCCTTAATAATCGGTTTATATTTTTAAAGGACTTCGTCCCGTTAAAACTGTAGATGGTCATTTTAAGAACATGTTAAGTCACTACATAAGTACTGTAATTTGAGTGACTGGTTAAATTAATGTCGATGATTACTAGAAATGCACATTTTTTAAATGAACCTCACAATAGACTCTTATATAACCTCCTTATAAATAATTTATTTAGTTTTTTAAACCACTTTTGTATTCCAAGTCATGCACACTGAACGCTGCAAGTTAAGTTCTTTTGCTGCAAGAATTTTTACTGTTCAAAATTATTGACGCTATCAGCTTTTTGCGAATTTTTTAATTCATACTTTTACAATGCACTGACACATCTTTTAAATTATAAGTTTTTCTTTTTTCGCGACCTTGATTACATAACCATTTGCATAATCGTTTCAGATTGCAAAATAATTGTTTGAAAAAATTGTTTACAGAATGTTAAAATATGAAGCTGCTACAGTTTTTTATTCTTTACGTGTTCCATGCGCAAGGACAGACTCAGAACAACTTTATGAGGTTACTTGACGTGTACAATGGACTAAATGGATTCGCTACGCAGTTTCAGCCAAACTTTGATTGGCCAGGACCAAATTCAGGCCGATACGGACGACAGTCTGCATCAGGTAAAGTTTATAATGGGTGGTTTGATCAAATAATTTCCGGACAAGCGTCATACAAATTTCTTTTCAAAAAAATATTTTCAATCGAAATGAACACCTTCAAGAAAGTCCCTTTTAGTACCAGTCTGCGATTTTTATTTAATCTCGTCAATCGTTTAGAAACTACATTAAAAAGTGATTGTACCAATGCAAAGTAAAAAGTACGTAAGTTAGGAATATATAGAATTGTTCTTAGTTTTTTGAACAGGTATATTGCTTTTCTACAGGCCCGGACTGGCCATCTGGCAGTTCGGGCAAATACCCGAAGGGCCGGTGCCTGAATGGGCCGGTCTAAGCTACGGGATTAATAAGTTCGGCGCTGAAGTTTAAGGAGCGCAAAAATTATGATAAAAGGTGCCATTATAACATTTGCCCGTATAATACGGGCCGTATTCAATCTTAACGTTTTTCAGGGGCTCCACAATACGCAATAGCGTCGTATGTTTGATCGCGCCACTCGTGCTTCAGAAATAGTCCCGATATTATCCGAACACTGAAGCCTATAGCTATAGATGGCGTGTGTATGTGTAAATAGTAGTTTCATAATCTGCTTATTTTATAAAACACATTGTTTAACAAATAGATTCGTAATAAATATATTGATGCGAGTTTATTAAGTCTGTGTAAGTATTTACCATATAAAGCTTTTAGTGGGTAGTAAAAGTTGATGCATGCTCTAAAACTAATTTTAAGCTGGAAAAATATCAAGAAAAATTCATGACACTAGATGACTAATGCGGCCCGCGAACCCTAAAAATACGGCCCGCGCGATGTCACACAATCCGCCATCTTGAATTCATACCAGATAATTTGCTTTTCACAAAAAAATTATATATATATCTACATGTTTTGACATTTCGAGTTTTTGTTGGTTCTCCACAAATTAAAGTCTCAAAAACACTTTTTTTTTGACCCGCCAAATATTCGAAGTTTACAATTTGTCCCGCCTGGTCAAAACTTTGGGAACCCCTGCACTAGATTTTAGCGATTTTAGAAATATTCGCAAGAGTAAAGTGCCCGTATTATAGGTTTTCAAAAAAGTTTTTTTTGAACTTTTTTAGAATTCTTAAAATACTAGCACTTTACTCTTGCAAAAATATTTCTAAAATCGTTAAAATCTAATGTTATATCAATTTTTATTGAATTTTTTTGAAACTTAAAATTAGTTTTAGACCATGCACCAACTTTTCCTAAGAATAAAATTTTTTGAGAGACCGACAATAAAAAGCTTTTCCATTTGTTGCAGTTTTTTTTTAATGTTAAAATTACTTCAAAAATAAAAATTGGAATTTTAACGTTAAATTTTACATTTGGTTTTATTTTTAATTCTAAATAATCTTTCCTCCTGAGGTTTTTTTGTACCTCTTCAATAAGGGCACATTACTCTTGTGAATATATCTGAAATAGGTAAAATTTAGTGTTGTATGAATTTTTATGAACTTTTTTCATCTTAAATTTAGTTTGAGGTAATCCACCAACTTTTATAAAGAACTAAAAAAGTTTACAATAAAATTCATAATAAACAATTATTCCATTTTTTGCATACTTTTTTAATGACGCTGTTTAGAGAATATAATGTAACGTGAAAAATGAATAAATTAGTTGTAAAAAGGAAAAATAATAGTCAAGTTTAAAAAAAAGAAACATCAAAAGTTCTTGATTTTTTAAATTTAAATCAATGATTGTTGATTTTTTAAATAAAAATCAAATTTTGACCAACCCTGGCTGTGGGCCTCTATAATCTGAATGCCCGGGCCGGTTTTTGTTCCCAGTCCGTCACTGCTTTTCTAACTCGGGTACATAAATTATTAGTGTATGTCCCACCTCATAAATTTAGTAGAATTGTCCAGAGAGATATATTTTTTCTGTTAGTTCATTAATTGCATCATTTGTCCCTCTATTGCCAACGAGTCCGAATTGCTTATTTGAGATGATTTTATTAGTGTTGAAGAATGAAGCATTTATGGATTTTTCACAAATTTTTGTTTAATTTGAAAGAACCGAGATAGGGCGATAATTATTTATATCAAAGGGCGATCCAGATTTATAAATTGGGGTCACGAAAGCCACTTTCAATAGTTCAGGAAAGTATCAGTATTGAAGAAAACAGTTAAGTATTAAACATAATACTATTAATACTTAAAGGTTCTGAAATTTCTGAAACTATAGGTTTGTTACAACTAGCAGTTTAAAACTGATCCTTGAATGAATGCATGAACTGTTTTATTCGCATGCATGAACTATGTACTAATAAATGTATTGCCCAGTATTAGCCGTTGTTGGAACGCTTTTACGACTGGCCCAACTCTAAATGACATTTGTGTCTATTCATTGGGTTCATAGAAATGAGCGCATCACTAGGGTAAACAAACACCTTAAGAATCTAGTACTAAGTAGGGTTGGGAGAGCGATGCATAGCTACCTGAGCTCACGTTAGTTATGAACAGCGCATGCGTTTAAAAATCCAAATGCTGGTACACGCTCTCATCCAAAAACTGTTCTGACCGTACGCTGACTAGTTTATGTATTAATTTTGTAATGATGGAACAGCTACCAGAGACTATTAAAACGCGACATTGATACTGCGCACACTCCTGATAGTGCGCCGCACAGTCAGCAAGCCTGTTGGAACAAACCTTATCTTCATCAATATATTTGCTGAAAGACTATCTTGACAAGGTATTGAATTAGATTTTAGACTTTTGACAGCGGATATAACTTGATCAGGAGTGATGGGAGATAAACAGATAATAAGTTGTATTAACTGTATGCTTAAGCAAGCTAATTTTTTGTTGTTGCTTTTAGCCACAAAATACGACTTCATAGTCGTAGGATCCGGTTCCGCAGGATCAATCCTAGCAAACCGCCTCAGCGAAATATCCTCATGGAAGGTGTTGCTTCTGGAAGCCGGACAACCAGAGAACCTTCTAGCCCGAATACCATTCGCAGCCCCTTTCACGCAAATCACAGACTACAACTGGAAATACGCGACAGAAACACAGCCGGATTTCGGAAAGGCCATGATCGACAACAAACTCGCAGTACCGAGAGGAAAGGCCCTGGGAGGCTCCTCCGTAATCAACATGATGGTGTACACGAGAGGCCACCCCGAAGATTATAATAACTGGGTGAGGGATGGTAATCCCGGATGGTCTTACCAGGAACTGCTTCCGCATTTTATCGACATCGAACAGAAACCACCGGCAGAAAACGCTTCAAGAGGATACCTCAACTTGGAGGATGGTTACCGATCACCTCTAAGCGACATCATCGCTCAAGCAGGCCTAGAAGCGGGTTATCTGCCATCGGATTACAAGCTCCCCGATGGTTTCGCGAAACTAAAAACCACAACCATGGAAGGCACGCGATTCAGCTCGGCAAGAGGGTTCCTCGACCCCGCACGCAAAAGAAGAAACTTCACTATACTAAACGGAGCATTCGTGACTAAAATATTAATAGAACCTACGACGAAAAGAGCCTTCGGGGTTGAGTACGTGCGGAACGGTAAAAAATACAAGGCCACGGCTTCGAAGGAAGTTCTTATATCCGGTGGCTCGATCAACTCGCCTCAACTCCTCATGCTTTCGGGTATCGGACCAAGCGATCACCTCAATAAAATGGGGATTCCCGTCATACAAGAACTACCAGTCGGTCGCAACCTCCAAGACCACGTGGCTTTCCTAGGTCTATCATACACAACGAATCAGACAGTTTTCAACTTGGGTTTGGCGAGTGTCTTGGAGTATTTGATAACAAGAGGGGGGCCTCTAAAATCCGGTGGTGGTGGGCAGGGGCTGATATTCGCCAACACAGACAGGAACGTCCACACCTATCCAAACGTGGAGCTGTTGTTCTCAGCGGTTGGACCATCAGGTGATTACGGTTTGCTGTTCAGGAGAATAATCCGAGTGCGCGACGAAGTGTACTACAAATACTGGAGACCCATCGAAGGAATACCAGGTTACAGTACATTTGTAATACTCCTGCACCCAAAATCGAGAGGTTACGTCGAGCTTAAGTCTAAAAATCCCTACGACCACCCTCTTATTTACGGGAATCATCTATCCGATCCCGAAGGAGAAGATATCAAGACTTTAATAAAAGCCATTCGCTTGGCTCTAGAAGCGAACAGAACACCAGCTTTCCAAAAAGTTGGCTCGACCCTATACGACGCACCAATACCTGGCTGTGAAAGTTACACGTTTGATAGCGACGAGTACTGGGAATGTGGAATTAGAACGTTAAGTTTTCTCATCTACCATCCGCTTGGTACATGCAAAATGGGACCTGCCAATAGTGGCAAATCCGTTGTGGATAATGAATTAAGAGTGTACGGTGTCCAAAATTTAAGAGTGATAGACGCTAGTATTATGCCATTTCCTACAAACGGTCACATCCATGCCACTGCAACAATGATTGGATCAAAGGGAGCACAACTTGTTAAACAAACTTGGTTAAGAAAATAAATAGTTGAAAATTTTTGTTATTTATACCAATAAAAAGCATCTTTAACTAGCTAAAGGCCTCTACTCACGTACCAATTTGTCGGTAAAACCGACCGACCATTCCGATAAATTGTTTAATGTGTAGTCTGTCACCCGACCAACCCGACAGTTGGACAAGTTGGAACGGTCGGGTGGCCAGCCATCCAACAAGCCAACCGCCCCACCACATTCCTCTAGATAAGTATTATTAAACCGAAAATTTAACGCTATTTATAAATTTGTTATCCACAAAATGGCATTAGAGCCAAAATAATAAAAAAAGTTATGACGTTTATGCTGTTGGTTGGACTGGTCGGGAGGTGTGTAGACAACACCCAACACGGAGTTCCCGACGGTCTGCTCCGACAAGTTGGATAATGAGTAGAGGCCTTAAAATAAGCATGTTATCGTAATATTTTTGTTATACAGGGTGTCCCAGACATCATGGTCAGCTCAATTACCGCGTTAATTCTTAAACATACCCCCCATCAAAGGTTTATCGGGGCTGTGAACCGAACATTAATCGAAAATCTGGTACAGCAAACAAAAACTGAACCAGTTGGCAGAACCAAATGCACAAGATAAACCGGTTTGAAGCGGTTTTCTGTTAAGTGATGGTTAACAGTAGACTGACTGGCAACTATCTTTGTTTTTTGCAGACATTGTATTGATAATTCAAGTGTGATGGAGTAGGTATTTTAACGACCGTTATGAGCAAGTACCGTTATCTTCTATACTTTATTTCTATTTCAGTTTTGCTAAACGATTCTAACATTCAATTTTTCAAAATACTAACTTGTGTTTCTTTAATTTTTTTCCTTGAAGTGAAAAGTATTGTCTTTAACCCTTCGCTACCGTAAAGAGGTTTCTGACAGGGAAGGGGATTCTATTCAAAAGTTTGCGAAAAATGTAAAACCATTTTTCGCTTCTTCATACCTCTGCGAAATGGCATTTTCGCAGCTAAATATCATCAAAACAAAACACAGGAATCGTCTGACCAGTAGACATGTTAATAATAATTGTTTAAAAATAGCAATATGTCCATACGAACCAAATTTTATAACACTATCTGAAAATACGCAGACGCAAGTTTCATATTAATTACAAATACATATCTACATACATTGAAAAGTGAATATATTTAATAAAAGCTGTTCAAATGACTAATTTTTGATGTTTGATTTTTCGCCATAAAGTGAGGGGGAGGGGGGCCTGCGATCAAGAAGCTCGCCAAAGTTTTGAAATAGCTTAAGTAGCTCCCAGCCTCAAAAAGGTTGAACATCACTGGTATAGTATATATTTCTTTCTAAGCGTATAGGTACTGAAGGTTGCAGTCTTGTAAAATATTCTTTACATATTATGATACCATAACATTAATTAAATACAGTGCCCATCTAAAAAAGTAAATATACAGACTAATAAAAGTTCTTCAAATTATGTTTTCGAAATCCAGTTAATAAGAAAACTAAAGAAAAACCTATATTTAATGAATTGTTGGATTGTTTAAGTTTAAGTTATTCATACATGGTGTGTTAAAAAATTTGTATTTATTTTAGGCAGTTGCTTCACAACAATCTTTTGTAGACACCCACTTTGATACCCTTTACAGCTTATTATTTTCTGTGTAGCCTATATTCTTCGACTGATTACCAATCATTTATTCAGAGCGCTTATCAACAAATTAATTCGTCTAACATTTAAAGTCGGTGCAAAGGTCAGACAATATATTGTTAAATATTAAAGCGCAAATTTAATTTCAGTAAGGAGAGCTGGACTTTCAGACCAAATGAATAATACATGCTTTAATAAAACGAAGAGATTACCAATTGTTGAGTTACTCATTTAAATTTTATGTTTGTATGGTATTTGTGATGAATCAGAAACCAAGAAAAAGATTTTAGATGGGCGAGAAATTTTTTAAATTAACGTTTTTTGCCCAATTTGTGATTAATTTATTTCGAAATTGTAATTTAAGAGAAAAATGCTACCATTCAAAATATTATTTGTTAATATTATTCTTCTATATATATCAAAAATTCTTCTGTGGTAATTGAACATAAACAAACCATGGTAATAACAACCAAGATGAATAGTTTTATATTGGAATATTTAATGGTGCATATTTACTTATGTTATTTTTTACTCAAAAACGGTAGGTTTTACGAGAAAAACTAGAGAATAAAAAAAGTTTCTTAACAAATCAAGCTTTAAAAAAAAATGATTTAATTGCAAAATTTCAATCCACCAAAAAGTTCTGATTAAAAAACCAACAGGGGTCACAGTTTTCAGCCCCCTGTGAAGGTGGGTGATAATTAAAAATATTACTATGGGAAACCTTTTCGCAATATTTAAGAAACACCCTGTATATGATTGTGTTTAATTGAATTATCTGAAAACACGTTTCTAAAAAAGCCATTTGCATAGTTTTGTTATTATTTCAGCCCTTTGTAAAAGTGGAAGATGAATTAAGATATAACTATGGAAAACCTTTTAATAAGTATAAAACATGTACCAAATATCATTCTCCTACATTTATCCAAATTCGAGAAATAAAATAAAAACCTAATTTTACCGCTCCCCTTTAGGGGGGTATAACTCCGAAAGGAAACGTCTAAGAAGATTATACAAAAATCCCCCCCTAAATTTTCGATAAGAAATCCCTACGAGAATTTTTTCGCAATATTTAAGAAACACCCTGTATACATGTTTTTGTTTCTCTTCCTAAAATAAACAAGAAAATTGAATTGTTTATGATCTTTAGAACACCCTGAATATTCTAAATGGTTATGTGTTTTAGCTGGAAAGGGCCCCTTAAGACACCACTGAATGGGGCCCCTATGATGAGTTTAAACATTCTGAGCTACAGTTACGACATTTATCAAGAATTTCTTAATTGTTTGGCTAATTTGTGCTTAATAAACGTTGATAAGTTTGTTTTAATTAAAAGTTGCCAGGGTCGTCTTCAGCATGAAAAAACTCTAGTAGAAGTAAGTATTATGGCAACAAAAAATTTAATTATCGAATCAATGTTGCAAAAACTAGCTATTTACTATAATTTAATGAATAATTATCAACAATTTGTTTTAAAAAAAACTTTAAATTGTGCTTAAAATACAGTATTTGTGTCTTTTTTTTACAAAACTACCATACAGGTTTGGTCTAATTTAAAATATTAATTATCAATAATTTTTGTAATGCGCCCAAGCATAAGCGTAGTTATTTTTTACATTATTATAAAAAAAAAACCTTTATAAATGACAACATAACATAAGCAATGAAACTGAACTAGCGCAGCTAATTCTATTTATTAGTTTTCATCAATTGATTTAAAACAGCTGATTTTTTAAAATAAGGCCATTTTACTCTTTTGAATATCTCTAAAATCACTAAAATCTAGTGTCGTATGAATGTTTATGAAATTTTTTCCATCTTTAAATTGTTTTAGATCATGCACTAACTTTTTTCAAGAATAAAAGTTTCTGGCAAATTTTTAATAAAGATCTTTTTTATTTGTTGCATACTTTTTGAATGACGCTGTATGGAAGATACTAGTTTGGTGTGAAAAATAAATAAATTAGTTGCAAAAGGGAAAAAATGGTCAAATTCCTTTAAAAAAAAACAAAAATTCGTGATGTTTTTGATTTTTTAAATTTTAATCAATGATTTTTGATTTTTTTAATAAAAATCAAATTTTGCCCAACCCTGCTACCATATAATACTATTACTCATCCAACAAAACAGATCATAATTGAGTGCTTTGCAAATAGAGGATGAAAAAAATTAGACACAGATGATGTTTAAATATACAAAAACGAAAAATACGTCAACACATTTTTATGCACAGAAAGATAGTAGCTATATTTTTCTATTGTTTACGTTGTTCATTTAATTATACTTTTAAATATGCTGTACGTTTAGTCAAAACTTGCGTTCAGTTATCATTAAAAACGTCCCGTCGCTTATTAGAAAATAGATAATGCTTCCATAACAACAATACATACTAAATCAACATATACAATGTTAGAAAATGCTTGCGCAAACAGTCGGTTAAAAAAATCCATCAAGAACAGTTTAATGCAAATTTCGCTTTTTCAAAATAAAAATACGTTTTCAAAATTGAAAAAAAAATACATTGATCACTGTGTGAATAAGTGATTAATAAATTACCAAATAGTTTTAAATTATCACATATCTACAAAACCATGTACGCCAAAATTATAAAATGGTTAATCTTCTGGTATTAAATCATAAAAGACATTTTTCTTAGCCTAACATTAAAAGAATCTATACGAGCTTTTAAAGAAGTTTAATAATAACTTTATAAGGTTTTATTTAATTTGGGATCAAATTAACTACGCTCAAGATAATTCAATTTGTCTATTGTGTATTTTTAAAATCAATTTATAAAACTGATTAAAATCATAGTCCTGCACCTAACAGTAAAAGGGCCAAAGACAAACCTTCGTCTTTTACATTTTTAGTACGTTAAACTTTACATACTAGAAGTTTAAAACCCCACGCTGATTCATTTACACTACCATCAGCCCCAAAAATTTTCAACGTTGGAACTATTAGTAGTTCAAAGCCCCATTACCTTTCAACATTAGACCTATTGGTAGATTTGGGGGCCCTACCAGAAATTAAATGTTGCTATTTATTTTTCTCCTAACAGACATAATTAATTTAATAACACTCATTGCTATTCACTCACACAAAACGTGTTTAAATGCGGAATGTAGATGTTTAATGTGTTTTTCGTTATTGTAAATATTTGCCCCTCATAAATGAAGTAGAAGGAATTAAAAGCTATTAAAATACGGTAATAAAATTTAATAAATGTGTCAACAATTGAAATGGAATAGTAAAGATAAGTAAAAAAAAAAGTAAATTCGTCTTGAATGATAACATGGACCATAAATAGTCATAAAAATA
This sequence comes from Elmis aenea, assembly GCA_947652605.1. Classification (NCBI taxonomy): domain Eukaryota; kingdom Metazoa; phylum Arthropoda; class Insecta; order Coleoptera; family Elmidae; genus Elmis; species Elmis aenea. The sequence continues at coordinate 8,007,413 of OX393583.1, read as the reverse complement.
CCATTTTCTATAAAATTAAATTGTTACTTAATAATTTAAGTGTTGAAAATATTGTTAACAGCGCCAAATGTATGAACGTGAACTACAGCAAATAAACAAATGCCAATCAACTTTTGACAACAAAACAAAAACTTGCCGTGAACAACAAATGTTTTTATTATGCAATGCAGAACCACTCCCCCTTTTAAATTGTGTATATATTCGTACCATTGAAATTAGCAAGGACATCAAAGTGACTATGTTACCCAAATGCCCATTAACGAAAAATACGTCCTTCAGTGTTTATAACTTTTAACCACGTGACGTGCAGTGACGTCAAGAATCTTCTTCCAAATTTTAATACAAAAATTGTGAATAATAACACTGTAAATCAAGTAAACATTAAATACCTGAAACAATCAGCGCCTCGTTCGGTCCGACAGTGTGAATGTTTCCCATGGTTAACTTGATCACTCACTTCACCAGCACAAATACAAGCCGTACCGAAACCCGAAACCTTCTAAAAATTGTTGAAAAAAATCAAAAATGCATCAGCTCCGTGTTTTCGGCGTACGCTACGCAGCCATGCTACATGCAAAAGCTATTAATTCAACGCATGCGTTTTGCGTTTAGTGATAATAAAGTTTGTTTACAATTTTATCTTTATTAATAGATACGTAAAAACCCAATGTTACAACCACGGTTGTTCAATATAATCCTAGTAATAAAGCAGGTATAGGTCGAGACAATAAATGATCTTGTAATTTTCAAGTTTGTTGATAATATTATCGGCGTCCTTGCAATTCAATTTAGCAACGATCTACGTCATAGGCGTCGTTTTAGATTGTGTATGAGTCATGTAGGAAACGTATGTCTTGGCTTGTGTAGCGACCTACAAAACCACAACGGTGTTGGCATTTAACAAATCGAAGTGTTCTTGTAAGTATTTACATGTTTTTTCTGCCCTCTTGTACAAATAATTTACAAATATAACTATAAAACGCCGCCTAACTACATCCTAAACGTTTGCTCTTACTTACTTTTGATTGTGTAACTGTTAACAAAATAACGTCTTACATAACCTCATTCTGTAAAAATCATCAAGAGTTCCTCCTTAATTGTTGTAATAATGTTAAATTTGTTTTTGTTTTGTACTTAATCTTACTTTAACACATGTCAGTTGTGATTATATTACAAAATGTCTGGTGAAATGTGGCAGCAAGTTACAATGTCCGACACCAGTGATTTGGATCGCCAGATAGAACAACTCAAAAGATGTGAAATTATTAAAGAAGCTGAAGTTAAAGCGCTCTGTGCCAAAGCAAGAGAAATTTTAGTCGAAGAAAGCAATGTTCAGCGAGTAGATTCCCCGGTTACTGTAAGTGTGTTCGGTGATGCTTGTTAAACGTGATGTAATGTGTCGGTTTTAGGTATGCGGTGACATACACGGCCAATTTTATGACTTAAAAGAATTATTTAAAGTAGGAGGTGATGTTCCTGAGACGAACTATTTATTCATGGGTGATTTCGTAGACCGAGGGTTTTATAGCGTTGAGACTTTTCTTTTATTATTAGCATTAAAGGTAAGTGTGGATACTAAACTAAATAGACTTTTGGTGTATTAATTATCTTATTATTGGATAAAAAACCTGACAATTTGCTCCTTTTTTTGCTAATGAAAACTACATAACCTTCAAACTTACTCGTTATGATTGATGTTAAGATAAAACTTATCTTTGGTATCAAATATCAGCAGAGTTTGCTGCAACTATTATATACAGTGTGTTTGAAAAGTGAGACTTATAATTGACTATTTTTAAACCATTACGAGGACAGTTAAATGAGACAAAATTATTTTAAATAGAGTTTGTGAAGATCCTGTCCTATTTTCATCTTTTTTTGCAGGTTCGGTACCCAGACCGTATTACGTTAATTAGAGGTAACCACGAGTCACGACAAATTACCCAGGTATATGGGTTCTACGATGAATGCCTTAGAAAATACGGATCCATTACCGTATGGAGATATTGCACTGAAATATTTGATTATTTGTCGCTCTCCGCGATTATCGATGGCAAAATATTCTGTGTTCACGGCGGTTTATCACCGTCTATCCAAACCCTAGACCAAATTAGGACTATTGATCGTAAGCAAGAAGTTCCTCACGATGGACCGATGTGTGACTTATTATGGAGCGATCCGGAAGGTAAGGATTATTTTGTTTAAAAGACCCACGGCTATTTTTGCAAATTCGTAGCATTAAAGTCTAATTCGACAATAATTCTTTGCAGATACTCAAGGTTGGGGTGTATCCCCCAGAGGTGCGGGTTATCTATTTGGATCAGATGTAGTTGCCCAATTTAATGCTGCCAATGATATAGACATGATTTGCAGAGCCCATCAGCTTGTAATGGAAGGCTACAAATGGCATTTTAACGAGACTGTTTTGACTGTGTGGTCTGCCCCCAACTACTGCTATAGGTAATTAAAAAACTCAATTATCTTTTACCCAAACGTTTGCCTAACATTTTTGTCCCTGTATTTGTTTTGATGCATAAACACAAAAAAACCCGGTCATAATGCATTAAAACAAAACAAAAAAACTAGCCATGATGCATAAAAACAAAAGAACCCGGCTATGATGCAGGAAAACAAAAGAATCCGGCCATGATGCATAAAAACAAAAGAACCCGGCCATAATGCATTAAAACTAAAATAAAACTAGCCATGATGCATAAAAACAAAAGAACCCGGCCATGATGCATGAAAACAAAAGAACCCAGCTATGATGCATAAAAACAAAAGAACTCTGCCATAATGTATTTAAACAAAAAAAAAACTAACCATGATGCATAAAAACAAAAGAACTCGGCTATGATGCAGGAAAACAAAAAAACCCGGCCATGATGCATAAAAACAAAAGAACCTAGCCATGTGCATAAAAACAAAAGAACCCGGCCATGATGCATAAAAACAAAAAAGCCTAGCCATGATGCATTAAAACAAAAGAACCCGGCCATGATGCATAAAAACAAAAGAACTCGGCCATGATGCATTAAAACAAAAAAGCCTAGCCATGATGCATAAAAACAAAAGAACCCGGCATGCTGCATGAAAACAAAAGAACCCGGCTATGATGCAAAAAAAAACAAAAGAATCATTAAAAAGCTCAAAATTGTACAGCTTTCCCCATTAAATTTATTTTGTAGCTCGTAAGCTAAGGCCGCACTGCGAGATTTTTGGCTGGAGGGTAGATGGTAGATACACGCCGTCGCCTGGCGACAATCCAGGCGCATTGTTTCACAACAAATTGTCGCCAGGCGACGGCGTGTATCTACCATCTACCCTCCAGCCAACCCTCCCGCAGTGCGGCTTTAGCTTTATTGTATCAAAGATAAACATAAAATCCTATGTAGGTTGGCACGCCGTGTGTATTTTTTCTGATAAAGCCCCTTATTTATTATTTTAAAGAGCAAAATGTGTAAATCAGGTACCATACCGATTTTCCGGCATTCTAGGCTCCAAAGTCATACCGGATTAAAAACTTTGCCGGACTAACCGTAAAGCCATTGCTTGGGTTAAGTTAATGCAAAATAAGTTTAAATTGTACCCAACAAGTGCAGTGTAAACAATGTAAATTGCGCGCCGTACATACAACGCCATCTGTCGCAGCCTAGTAAACTAGTATAGTGGTCGCGGGAATTTCAAATTCTTGTAATTTTGTCCGGACTAAAGGAGGTTCAAAACCATCATTTGCCGGAAAATCGGTGTTGTACCTATATTTGTATTAATCAAGAGTGTTGGGACAATATTTTTCGGACTTATGCTACGTGTATGATGTTCTAATATATTTATTAATGGCGTTTGTTTCGTAAGGTGTGGAAATGTCGCCGCAATTTTAGAGTTAAACGAACATCTCCAACGTGACTTCACAATATTCGAAGCGGCGCCTCAAGAGACCAGGGGTATTCCTTCAAAAAAGCCCCAAGCCGATTACTTCCTGTAGAAAATTAGACGTCATCTCATTATTTCTCGTATTTTCATCTTCATTTGATGTTCACGCATCTCTTATAATAATAACACAATACATAATTAGAAGTATTTATAGGGCATCAGAATGTTTTCTGTTGCTTTAGCATTTAGTTCAATTTTTTTTTTAAACTTTATATACCTTTATTTGATTTCACCGTTTTTCCTATTTTAGTAATCAAGTGCGTAGGATTAGTATTATTTAATTACCTTTTTTTACTGATGTAATCGAACAGCATGTAAAGTAGAATAATCTTTAGGTTTATATAAATATGTACGTATTTTGTCCTCGTGTACAATATCTTTGAAGTGTAACGTCTACAGCAAGATTTTTTTTTTTAAGCTGCAATAATAGAATATTAGAACAAGTTTTAAATCGATTTATCATGAAATGATTCCCGTACAATTGTTGCAAAAACGGTTTTCTAAAGTTTACCTGAAAATTTTGTGTATTACGTGTTTGTCAAAATTTAATTGTGATGCCTGCCAGGTATTAATGTATTGTTAATTGAAATGCATTGGTTATGTAATCTGAAATTGTAATGTAAGTTTGTACTGAATATTTGTTATAACGAAGCTAACAAATAAATACTTTATTATTATTTCGGTGTTTTGTTAAGTGTTCCGAATGTGAAAATAGTGTTAAGTAGTAAAATTCCAATAAAAATGAAACGAAGCTGTATTTAGGTCTCAAATATGAATTTATAAAGTATAGTCGACTCGGTCAGTTGGGAACTTGCATAGAAATAAAAATGTTTGTGATAGAGAATGAGTTATTAAAAAATTGCTTTTGGATCGGTGGCTGTCGAGAGACATTTATAAGTAAAAATCCAATGAAAATTAAACGAAGCTGTTATTAGGTCTCAAATATGAATTTATAAAGTATAGTGGACTCGGTCAGTTGGGAACTTGTATGGAAATATAAATTTTTGTGATAGAGAATGAGTTATTAAAAAATTGCTTTTGGATCGGTGGCTGTCGAGAGACATTTATAAGTAAAAATCCAATACAAATTAAACGAAGCTGTTTTTAGGTCTCAAATATGAATTTATAAAGTATAGTGGACTCGGTCACTTGGGAACTTGCATGGGAATACAAATTTTTGTTATAGAGAACGAGTTATTAAAAAATTGCTTTTGGATCGGTGGCTGTCGAGAGACATTTATAAGTAAAATTCCAATAAAAATTAAACGAAGCTGTATTAAGGTCTCAAATATAAATTTATAAAGTATAGTGGACTCGCTCAGTTGGGAACTTGCAAAGAAATAAAAATTTTTGTTATAGAGAACGAGTTATTAAAAAATTGCTTTTGGATCGGTGCTGTCGAGAGACATTTATAAGTAAAATTCCAATAAAAATTAAACGAAGCTGTTATTAGGTCTCAAATATGAATTTATAAAGTATAGTGGACTCGATCAGATGGGAACTTGCATGGGAATACAAATTTTTGTTATAGAGAACGAGTTATTAAAAAATTGCTTTTGGATCGGTGGCTATCGAGAGACATTTATAAGTAAAATTCCAATAAAAATTAAACGAAGCTGTTATTAGGTCTCAAATATGAATTTATAAAGTATAGTGGACTCGGTCAGTTGGGAACTTGTATGGAAATATAAATTTTTGTGATAGAGAATGAGTTATTAAAAAATTGCTTTTGGATCGGTGGCTGTCGAGAGACATTTATAAGTAAAAATCCAATGAAAATTAAACGAAGCTGTTTTTAGGTCTCAAATATGAATTTATAAAGTATAGTGGACTCGGTCAGTTGGGAACTTGCATGGGAATACAAATTTTTGTTATAGAGAACGAGTTATTAAAAAATTGCTTTTGGATCGGTGGCTGTCGAGAGACATTTATAAGTAAAATTCCAATAAAAATTAAACGAAGCTGTATTAAGGTCTCAAATATAAATTTATAAAGTATAGTGGACTCGCTCAGTTGGGAACTTGCAAAGAAATACAAATTTTTGTTATAGAGAACGAGTTATTAAAAAATTGCTTTTGGATCGGTGCTGTCGAGAGACATTTATAAGTAAAATTCCAATAAAAATTAAACGAAGCTGTTATTAGGTCTCAAATATGAATTTATAAAGTATAGTGGACTCGGTCAGATGGGAACTTGCATGGGAATACAAATTTTTGTTATAGAGAACGAGTTATTAAAAAATTGCTTTTGGATCGGTGGCTGTCGAGAGACATTTATAAGTAAAATTTCAATAAAAATTAAACGAAGCTGTATTAAGGTCTCAAATATGAATTTATAAAGTATAGTGGACTCGCTCAGTTGGGAACTTGCAAAGAAATAAAAATTTTTGTTATAGAGAACGAGTTATTAAAAAATTGCTTTTGGATCGGTCGCTGTCGAGAGACATTTAGGAGTAAAAATCCAATGAAAATTAAACGAAGCTGTTATTAGGTCTTAAATATGAATTTATAAAGTAAAGTGGACTCGGTGAGTTGGGAACTTGCATGGAAATAATAATTTTTGTGATAGAGAATGAGTTATTGAAAAATTGCTTTTGAATCGGATCTGTCGAGAGACATTTATTAGTAAAAATCCAATAAAAATTAAACGAAGCTGTTATTAGGTCTTAACTATGAATTTATAAAGTAAAGTGGACTCGGTGAGTTGGGAACTTGCATGGAAATAATAATTTTTGTGATAGAGAATGAGTTATTGAAAAATTGCTTTTGAATCGGAGCTGTCGATAGACATTTATTAGTAAAAATCCAATACAAATTAAACGAAGCTGTTATTAGGTCTTAAATATGAATTTATAAAGTATAGTGGACTCGGTGAGTTGGGAACTTGCATGGAAATAATAATTTTTGTGATAGAGAATGAGTTATTAAAAAATTGCTTTTGGATCGGTGCTGTCGAGAGACATTTAGGAGTAAAAATCCAATGAAAATTAAACGAAGCTGTATTTATGTCTCAAATATGAATTTATAAAGTATAGTGGACTCGGTCAGTTGGGAACTTGCATGGAAATAAAAATTTTTGTGATAGAGAATGAGTTATTAAAAAATTGCTTTTGGATCGGTGTAGTGTTATATACTAAAATTCATTGATAACAGGCGCCTACTTAAATACAAAACGCAACCCACTTAGCAGGTTGCGCCTACATAGGTATGCAATGTGCTTAACAAAACGCCTACTTTCGGTATTTTTAGGCAACCTGCTTAGCAACGACGCTAAGTTAATTACATATCCATGTAGGCGTAATGTATAGTATGCAACCCACTAAACGTTGCGCCTACTGATAGGCAACCACTACACAAAACGCCTACATAGAGATGCAATATATTTGACATAACAGTTACGCAGGTTGTCTAAAAATGACAAAAGTAGGCGTTTTGTACAGCACATTGCATACCTACGTAGGCGCAACGTGTTAGGTGGGTTGCGTTCTGTATTTATGAATCACAATAATAGCTAAACAATACTGTTCTTATGGCAAACAAAATTAATTTCTGCAGTATACAGTACCGGGTAATCGTAAACTTCAATAAAAATCAAAATAAATATGGTTAAGATCAAGTTATTAAAGATTTGGTTTTTGACTAGAACTGTCAGAACAGATTTATTAGTAAAAATCCAATTGAAATTAAACAATGCAACATTGATGTCTCAAATATGAGTTTATAAAGTACACTGCACTAACTCAATCGAAAAATAAAATGAATATCAAACCTTATCTGGTAAAGATTAAGTTATTAAAAATTTTGTTTCAGACCAGAACTGTCAAAACACAGTAGTTTTATTACAACGCAAGGTATACCGTTGGAATATTTTTCAAAACTTTTAATTACTAATGGTGTCTTTAACATTTTCAGAAAATTTGATATATGCAAAAATTGGCAAAGGTATACCTTGTGGGACACCCTGTATCTTATTTAATACACACCCCAGTCGACTACTAATAGTATATTGCCCCTAAATGTTCATTGACTCCCAGGGGAGTCAAGGGGGTCGGTATCAACCCTGTTGGAAACCCCTGATTAACAGTTTGTCTAAAATCTTCACAAGTCCTGGAGAACTGCACAATTTTACAAGTTTTGACAAAAACAATTGCAATATATTTCAAAACAAATATTTATTTATTTTATTTACAATAACAATAGAAATAAAAAAATACACTCTTTTGGTAACAAAATATAAATTAATTTGATAGCGAAAAACTTCAACTAAAAACATTTTTTGGTGGAAGTTCCACTTCGATAAGTACAGTTCACGGCACTCTTCAACAAGGAATCGGCCGACAGCGATGTTGTAGTAGTTACAATTAAAAATTAATTCAGTCATTTTCACTTTGAAAACATAAGGAACTTATTTATTTTAAAATAACTTAAAAATTTGTTGATTTATGTACACCTATTAAAGTAAATATTTTTAAACTGTAAATACTTTCACCACATTCCGGACTTTGACGTTACAAACTGGGCAACGTTTACTCGTACCCCAAGTACGCATTGCGCATTTGTAACAACAGCACATGTGCCCTGTACTTCCATGTAAAAATATGCTGTTTTTGGGACTATTATTGCAAATAATGCATAATTCTTTACACTCCGGTAATTTATCGCAATTTTCAGAGACAATGCATTCTTTGATTTTTGTGAATCCGTCTTCGAAACCGATTTTATTTTCGAGGGTTCTACAGTCCGACTTGATTTGCTTGTGTGTGCTGTCCGTTTCTACATCAGTCTTAAGACGCTTATTTCTGTTTTGATCATCCGAGTCCGATAATACACGATCAGAATCATTATCTGCGGAACATTTTCGTTTCAATGAACTTTTACACAGTAAACGATCAGTAAAGATTTCATTCAGAGATTTTAATGAATCCGACTGATTTTCGTGGTTCGTCGAAGTTCGTCGTTCTGAATTATTCGGTAAATTAGTAGCGTCTCCACTTTCGGAGCCCGTAATTGTTCGAGACGAACCCCCTGTTAGACTAGCCGACATTGCGCTTTCACTTGTTTCACGAAGATTCAGATCTAGAGGCATTTCCAAACCGGAACCAACTCCTGAATCTTGCAACTGTCCCTTAAGACATGACCTCAAGTTGTCCAGTTTGACTGTGGGTTTATTGGCGTTCTTTTGTTTTTCTTTGGCGGCTTTTCTGGCCCTATGTCCTCTGGGCCGGGGTGGAAAAAACATTTTTCTTTCCTTTGGATAAAGTTCATTACATTTATGATACTAAGAAATTGCAAATTATACAAAATAAAAACTTGTGCGCTATTTAGAAAGATTTTGGTGATCTAATCTAGTGAATTATTAATAAAATAAATAATTTATTACGATACAGGGTGGACCAAATTCGATGGGTACATGGATATCTTGCTTAATATTTAAGATAAATTACCAGAAATGTGCAGTTTTTTGAGACAAACTGAGAACCGTTTTCAGAAATATCGTATCATTTTCGGTTTTTCAGTTATTGGTGAAAAACTGTTTTTTTGTCATTTTAATAAAGTGTCATATCTCCATTGTTGCTAACATTGAAAAAATTTATTAAGATTATTTTTAGATGTTTCTATGTGGAATTTAATGATGCTTAAAAAAATTGAGCTTACTATTAAAAAGTTATGACACAATGTTACCTTTTTGTAAATGGAAACTATAATTGGCTATGACCTATTTGAATTCCTTATTTTTTTTTCATTTCAAATATACAAGGGTTAATGTAGTTATTTTCAATAACATGAAAGTTACATGGGTTTTTAAATTTTTATTAAGATAAACGTTATAAAAACAAAAGGTAGGCTGTTAAAACAAAGAAAATACAAGATGTAAACAAAACGTAAACAAGATGTAAACAAAAGATAAACAAGATAGCCAGAATCAGCAGTTACGTGAAAAAATTGATTATGATTTCATTGTGTGATCGACTTAAGACTTAAGCTAATATGTATTGAAATCTAACTAACCCTAAGAATAAAGTTTTTATGGGAATTTAAATTTAATCTTTTCACAGGAGAAATATTTTCTAAAAAAGGTTGACATATAAGCACATAAGTGTTTGCTGCTAGATTTTCTAAAGTAAATTATATGCCAGGACTTTATCGCCTAGCAAACAACATTTAGACCAAATTTGCCTTGATTTGTGTGGATCTTGGTTTGCCCAGTTATGATCATTTTCTAATTAAAATCCCCATAACTTAATATAAAATATTTATCTGTTCACATAATATTTCAGGGAAATTCATTATTGTCAGCACTTTTTGCTGAAAAAATCACAAAACTTGATCCCTCTTTTATTATATAATCATTGGCTGTTTATTTGCAGTTTGCCATTAAAATGCATATTAAAAAAAAGGGGGGGCCCCGAGGATGCAGCCCCTCAAGACCCCCCCTCTAGTAGGCCCTGATCGTTGGGATATTGTACCACATGGGTTTAATATGGTTTTCACCTATTTTTTGGTTTTCACAGCCTACTTTTTAATTTTGTATTTATCTTAAAAACATATATTTAAAAACCTAGTATTTTTCCAATTATTAATAATCATAATTACTAGGGGAAAGTACCCATGAATGGGACAGTCCTTGGATGGGACATTCTTAATAAACTATAGTTAAACACAAATCTTTATGTACGTGCATAGATGGTAAATCGCGTACCTAATGTATGTAATACAATCGTGTTGTATACAACATGAGAACTTCGAAATGTGGTTGTACATTAGGTACGCGATTTACCATCTATGCACGTACATAAAGATTTGTGTTTAACTATAGTTTATTAAGAATGTCCCATCCAAGGACTGTCCCATTCATGGGTACTTTCCCCTACATCAACCCTTATACAGTGTGTCCAAAAGGTATGGAATATGCTATATATCTCAGTAAATATCCACTTTAGGGAAAAATGTTTTAAATAAAAGTTTTTTGGTACTTAGTTTTTCACCATAACACATTTTTTTATGAATAACAAAAGCGCAATGAAAAACAATTGAATTTTTTTAAATGACAAGGTACCCCTATATTATACTCATTTGATGGAGATTTTTTTCTGTTTTCAATGATGGGGTCACCTTAAAAATAAAGTTTATGCTAAGTGACCTGAGAATATCGAAAATTTAAAAGATCGTATTAGATAAGAGATGAGGTCCATTACACCTGAAATGGTTGCGAATGTTATAAACGGGTTTAAAAACCGAGTTTATCAATGCGAAGCTGTAAATCGTTCACAGTTTGAACACTTATTGTGGATTTTGTCAAAAAATTTTAGTTCTCATGATGTTTTTGTTAGAAATAAATGCTAAACAATTAAAATAATTTGAAAGTATTTTTTGCGTTTTTCTCAAAAAGTTGCTTAAGTAAGGGTACTTAAGTTTTGCATCATTGAAAAAAGAAAAAATGTCTCTATCAAATAAGTATAACATAGGGTATTGTCATTCAAAAAAAATTCGATTGTTTATCATTGCACTTTTGTTATTCAAAAAAACAGAATTTAAATTTTGTCTTATGGTGGAAAACTTATAGTACCAAACAATTATTATTCAAAACATTTTTCCCCAAAGTGGATATTTACTGAGATATATAGCATATTCCATACCCTTTGGACACACTGTATATTTGAAATTTAAAAAAATAAGGAATTCAAATAAGGTCATAGCCAACTAAAATTTTCATTTAAAAAAAGGTAACTTTGTCATAACTTTTTAACGATATGCTTAAAAAAAAACGTTTTAATCACCACCAAATTGTACGTAAAAACATCCAAAAATAATATTAATAAAATTTTTCAATGTTTACAACAATAAAATGGATAGGACACTACTGAAATGACAAAAAAAAAACAGTTTTTCGCTAATAACTGAAAAACTATACAATATTTCTGAAAACAGTTCTGAGTTTGTCTTTATAAACTGCATATTTTTGGTAATTTAACCATTTCTCTATCTTGAATATTAAGCAAGATACCCGTGTAATCCCAACGAATTTGGTCGACCGTGTACACTTCTATTTGGTAATGTTTAAACAAAAAGTGTTGGTACCTGCATATGCGAAATTTAGAATGACTAAACTAGAAGATAGCTAACCTGGAAGCATTTTTCACAAAATCTAAAGAGCGGGTTGTCATTTTGAGACTTGCATTGCACGCAAGTCCAGAAATCCGTTCTGCTTAGTTCCAAATCGTCCAATGAACTATTGTCCGAGTCTTCACAATCTGTAAGCCAAGCCTCCAAAGAATTATCACAAGTGACAACTGCTATAGCCCCCGCAGCTGCTGCTAACACGTCCTGTAATAGAAAAACACAATAAATTAAATTTGGTTTCGATTTTTTCCGTCTTTACTTACTTCCGAACCACTTGATGAAGCAAATGGATTATCATCACTCGACAAACTGGCAACGTCATATTCTACTTCGCTCGATCCACTTGCTTCTGACTCTGACTTGGTATCAGTGTCCGAAGTATCACGTGCAATGTCTGTAAAAAAGCTTTGTATATATCTGCCTCGCAAAAAACGTGGGCAGGGGCATACCGGTTTCTTTGCTTTGGACACTATGTATGCTTTCCGTGTCATTATCGGATGAAATCGAACACTCGCTTTCTAATTTAAAATACCAATTAAAATGAGGTCGTTTTACATCTGTTTTGGTATCTTCATTTGCACCTCGTTTCTGGGCCATTCTAAAACCACAAACAAATTTTGAAGTAATAAAACTAGCAACAGTATTTCAATAAGACAAGCTAACAAACTTACTTTCAAAACAAGATTCCTGAAAGTAAGCTACTGATAAATTTCATTAGAGGTTATACATTAGAAATTTTTTTAACTGCGTATAATATACTTATTTACATAATATATCATTCATGCGTGCTTACTCGTGTTGTGTCTGCGAGCACAGATTGTGAAAATATAGTACTACTCACTAGCATCTTAACTTACACTAATTATTTAAAAAAAATCAAACACGATGCATTATTATTATCACATGACATATCAACAGCTGATTTTGACGTTACCGTGCACATCAGCTGTCATGATAACCTTTCACATCTATTATCTTTAAAAGTTTAGTTAAGAAAAATAGAGTTTAACAACGTGGTATAAGTGTTTTATGTCTAATAAAATATGTTGTGCAAACGTGTTATGTTAACAGCTAGGGTTAAGTTATCAAAGCGCTTCGTAAGTACTCAGATTTTAAATTACGTTCCCAAACATGCTTCTGTGGTCGAAGACGATGTTCAAATATTAAGAAAATATATTTTAGAATCTCAGAAAATTCTTGTAGTGACTGGTGCTGGTATTTCAACAGAATCAGGTAAAAAACGCTTTAATTTATCGAGTTGTTCCGTTATGTGTGCGGTTTTCAGGTATACCGGACTATAGATCGGCAGAAGTTGGTCTGTATGCACGCTCAAACCATAAACCTATAGAGTATATACAATTTTTAAAGAGCGCCTCAGTAAGACAGAGATATTGGGCTCGAAATTTTGTCGGCTGGGACCGATTTTCACAATGTCAGCCAAGCGAAACCCATAATTCGATAAGAAATTTAGAATTAGTTCACAATAAAGTTAGTTGCGTTGTTACACAAAATGTCGACACTTTACACTATAAGGCAGGGAGTCAGAATGTCATCGAATTGCACGGTTCTGCTTTTCGAGTCGTATGTTTGGACTGCGATCAATCTTACAGCCGATATGAAGTACAAACAATGTTGGAGGATCTCAATCCGGATATGCGGGAGACTTCATCCATGATCCGTCCGGATGGAGATGTCGAAATTGCTCAGGTATAACTTTTTTAATCTGAATTATCTTGCCCAAATGAAAACATGGACTAAAAGTTTTAACACATTATTGGTAGTACGATTTTAAACCCCAAAAAAATTCCCTTGGTATTAAGTTTGGTTTTATAGATGAATTTATAAAAGTGCATTGTTTTTTTTTTAAATAAAAATGCCTAGAATTAAAGTGTAGCATTTGTTTTAAGATATCTTCAATCTTCAAATGTTTTCTAGGCGATTGTCAACTTTTTTATTTCTTATAGACTCCATATTGCATTTTCAGACATAAACTGAAAATATATCAAATAAAACAATATTTTATACTATAATTTCAACTACTAAAAATTAAAATTTTTTTAATTTCTTGATAAATCTATTTTAGTTTTACACCTCTCTACTGTTAGGTGACAAACAAATTAGTAAAATTTATCAGCATTTTCTTGGAAAATAAGACACCCTGTATTTTTAAAATTGTTTGATTATAGGATAAAATTGAACATTTCAAACCACCCCTCTGTGAAGAATGCGGAGGGATTCTGAAACCGGATATTGTATTTTTTGGAGGCAATGTTCCAACCATACGTGTTCAGCAAGTTAAAAAATTCGTTTCGCAGAGCGACTCTGTGCTGGTCCTAGGTTCTAGTTTGTCAGTGTTTTCGGGATATAGGATAATATTACAAGCATTAGAGGAAAATAAAAACGTAGCTATAGTTAATATTGGACCGACTAGGGCCGACAAGTTGGTAAAATTAAAACTGTCAGTAAAATGTGGCGATATTTTGCCTAAAATTTGTTGAGCCTTACAGCTTTTAGATCAGTTTTATGATCTGAATTTGTTATTGAAAAGCCGACTGTGTTCTTTTTGATAATGTGCCTTCATATTTTATTTAAAAATACGTTTGTATGTATTTTATTTATGTTATTGCGTGTTCTTTTTATCATCAATGTAAGTTTTACACAGTGACCTGTTTTAAATGTATATTTACATGAAAGTGTTGTTTTTTAAATGAAAATAAATAAAACGATAATTTTTGAGAAGTGTTTGTCTTTTGTTTTCATAGTTTTTTTTTATTACTTCACGTTTTCTGCAGTTTATTTGCAAAAAGAGGAGATAAATTAATAATTTAGCCAAAGATTAGTAGTATTATTCATAAAAATTATATGCAAGAAAACAGAGGTGGCTCATCCATAGGGGCTGCAGGCCCTTCAGAGTTGAATGAAAATATGCATGTTCTTTAAACTTTGTTAATTTTAATTCAAAATGGTTATTTTGTCGTTTTTAGTGCAGTTACATTTGATAGTTTGTATTTTATAACAATTGCTGCATTCACTGCAGCCCCTGACCCCACTATTATGACATAAGGAATAGCAAGAAGAAATGGAGTGGGGGTAATGCGTGATGTACATGCTAAAAGCCAGGTTTAAGAGCTAATATACACAAGGTGTCCACCTACAGCATATTTTTCTTTTTTTTTCCATTAAAAAAAAAAGTTAGAAATATAACATGTTTGTAGGTCATAACTCATAAGTTACACAATCTAAAAATATTTTTTGCTATATCGAGTGTTTTGTTTCCACCTACTGATGTGCAACTTTTTTCTTTAAATACAACACCCAGTATGTTTTTAATTTTTTAGATTTCAAATTTAATTTTCTTTCAAAGATGTATAAGATTCTTTGTAACTAAAATCAAACGTTTATGAATAAATTAACGTTTTTTAAAAAATATACAGGGTATCCCAGTTATTGTGTACAGGGTGTTCCAAATTCGATGAGATTACAAAAGTATCTCGCTTAATAGACAATTATTTGTACCTACCGTAGGTGCAAATAGCCAATTATTCGTACCTACCGTAGGTGCAAATAGCCAATTATTCGTACCTACCTTAGGTGCAAATAGCCAATTATTCGTACCTACCGTAGGTGCAAATAGCCAATTATTCGTACCTACCGTAGGTGCAAATAGCCAATTATTCGTACCTACTGTAGGTGCTAATAGCCAATTATTCGTACCTACTTAAGGTGCAAATAGCCAATTATTTGTACCTACTGTAGGAGAAATAGCCAATTATTCGTACCTACTGTAGGTGCAAATAGCCAATTATTCGTACCTACCGTAGGTGCAAATAGCCAATTATTCGTACCTACTGTAGGTGCAAATAGCCAATTATTCGTACCTACTGTAGGTGCAAATAGCCAATTATTCGTACCTACTGTAGGAGAAATAGCCAATTATTCGTACCTACTGTAGGTGCAAATAGCCACCTTATTTAAAATCATACTCAAAATATTTTTCGACATTATTAGGACACTTTTAGAGTAGATTTAAAATTTATCAACAAATTTTAAATCTACTCAAAAAAGTGTCTAAATAATGTTGAAAAATATTTTGAGTGATTTCAAATAAGCAAGTTATAAGCAAAAATGAAAAACCTCATTTTTTTGTTTTTTATGAATAGCGCAAAAACTGTCAACTTTTTTCATAGAATAGTTGCTCTTAAATCATAGATCATTTTGACTCATTTAACCAACTCTGTATCTCTTGCCGTTAATGAGATCCCCATGCTGTTAAAGATAACCGCGACACCCTGTATTTTCTATGATTATTTACAAATACAAGCGAAATAACTAAAACAATTGCCAAGTCTCAGATTAAAATCAACGTTGCCATGGAAAAAAAACAATAACCGACTTCGATTGTTTTGTTTTGACGGTTGCTAGTTTATCCTGACACTCTTTTAAACTTTTGGTCTCGTTTGCCGCTACAACCCCTCCACTGCAAACTTTCATGAGCTGCCGCCGCTAGGAAATAAATTGGGAATTTAACGAAAAAACAAACTATTTTAAAAAATATATATTGAGTACATTTGAACATAAAATACTCTTGCAACAAGAGGCGTCATGAACAATAAACGTAAATCATTTTAAATGAAGCTACATATCCGATTAAACAAACTATAAACATAAACAAACTCTCAGTACAATATTTTAATCCTTTATAAATGTCAACAAAAGTAACCATTCAACAGAGGACTAGTAAATAAACTTACATTTTCATTAACTGCATCTTTAACATAAAGCATATATAACTTTGGTCTAAATTAATTAAATAAAGCATTTAATTAAACACAACTCTCCACGGCTTTCCTAAACTGTTACCACCATGATAATAAATAACAAATATACCTAAAACGATATATTTAAAAATAAAGTGTGCGTTAGAAACAAAATAAATCTGTTGAATAACGTTTATTTTGTTTGCAAAGTGGAACAGGTTAAGAACGAGAATGTTTCAAAGCAAACTAATACGATTTTTTTCATTGCCCACAATTTTATTCCGATAACAAAATTTTGGCACAATTTAGACGAAAAATAAAGTTTCGCTTCTGAACTGAACGGAAACAAAGTTTTTATTCCAGGACTTTGCAGCTAAAAATTAATAGTACAGACCTTTAAACAGCATACCTGCCGAATTTAATTGTAACAAAAGACAATCTGGTTTCTTTTGTTCAAATCACTTGCAAAATTTATTAGTTTATTTTGTTGTTAATACAATAAACCGATGTATTTCAAACAACATTCTCTTTATTGTTTAGCAGTGCAGAAAATTAATACCATAATGTAAATAAGTAAAGTTGATATTATATAGAAATAAGTAATTATTGACTGTGTTTTGTTTTGATGTTTTTTTTTTCTTGTAGCACAACGTACAACACAACCTTGATAAATAAGTTAACAATACTTAATTTTTAATAAGCATAAGATGTTAAGTAAAATAAATACAGTACAGATGGATATTTTTTGCCTGTGGCAACCTAAACAGAAACAAAACACAAAAAGTAATCTAAACAAATGCATAAAGGACTAAGCGAATTCATTTGTTTTATCAAAAAACAAAACACTGTAACGAATTCCTTACCTTATAAGATAATTGTATGCAATAAATAACATAATGCGTTAAAAAATACGGAATAAAAATAAGTAACAGTTATTTATAATTACAAGATCTTGTTTCCGACTTGAACCTTTCCGCAAAATTGTAATATCCATCAAAATCGAAGAGCCGTGTCACGAAACAACACAGAAATCTGTTTGTAAGCGTATTAAAAAAATTAACACTTTATATTGCTGCCGCTATTGCTTTATCGATTAGAACTTGTTCGATGTGAATATCTTCGTCCTCTGACGTATCGACCAATCGTAAGTTCAGCACCGTATCGCACCTGTATAGTTCGTCTTTCTCGATACTTACCAGTATCGACACAAACGCCTTCTTGCACACTAATCTTTCGAAGAACTTGCAGTCTTCCATGGACCACTTGTTTTCTTTCGGTTTAATACCTAAACGACGAAAAAAAGTTACACACAGAGCTCAGTTTTCAGCGACATTCAGATGCTTTAAAAATTAAATAGGATCAAATAAAAACAAAACAAAAAAATCTTTAGCACACAGACCAATTAAAAAACGGATTTGACTTGACTCACCATATAATTTTGCTTTAATTGCTTGGTAAGGAAGATCCACGAATCCCACATCTAAAGTAACCAATTGTTTAAGGGTCAAGTTGGCATAGTATCCATAGTCGCAATAGAACACGGATATTGAGCCGGGGTGAATAACTTTTATTACACTCGTTCTACAATTAAAAACCCTTCGTTAATTAACTTCTCCATTTTGTAGTCATTAACAAAAGAGATACCACAAAACAAATGCCACCATTTAACAGCCAACACTCCATAACATAAAGGAAGTTGAAGAAATCGACTCAGGAGATCAGAAACAGAGGTTTGGAGAAAGGAAGATGACGGAGAAAAGTTTAAACCAATGTTATACATAGGGAAGGCAGAAAAGAATGAGGCCCAGGAGCATGGGAGACAAAAAATAGATTCAAAAATGAGTAATAAGGGTCTAGACTAGAGAAAAGAGAATGGGAGGATCAAGACCAGGAGATTGGAAATCAAAAGAAGACAGAACAATTGATAAAAATATTAAACCGAGAAGAGGCGGAAAAGAATGATGCCCAAAAAGAGTTGGAGACAAGAAATCGATTCAGAAATGAGTAATAGAAGTCTAGAAAAAGGAGACTGGGAGGATCAAGACCAGGAGATTGGAAATCAAAAGATAACAGAGAACAATTTAAACAAATATTAAACATAGGAGAGGTGGAAAAGAATGAGGCCCAAAAAGAGTTGGGAGACAAGAAATTGATTCAGAAATGAGTAATAAGGGTCTAGAGAAAGAAGACTGGGAGGATCAAGACCCGGAGATTGAAAATCAAAGACAGAGAACAATTTAAACAAATATTAAACATAGGAGAGGCGGAAAAAAATTAGGCCGAGAAGGAGTTGGAGACAGGAAATCGATTCAGAAAGGAGTAATAAGGGTCCAGAGAAAGGAGACTGGGAGGATCAAGACCAGGAGTTTCGGAATCTGAAGATGATATAGAACAGTTTAAACCAACATCAAACATATATTTTTTAAACATTCTTACCTATACCACATTCCATCGTCGTATCTAGAGGCGTAAATGTGTCCGGGTTTCACATCTTCTATTCGCAATGGGCTGAACTGCATGTCCTTGTATCTCTCCTGGAGATCGATCATAAGTTGTTTCAACTTATCCTGAGAGCTATGTGGCTGAACGAAGAAGTTCCAAGGATTCACGGCGCACTGGACTTTAACGTCAAAATAGTTTCCAATCTTTGGAAGGGGCGGGCACTTTAGGGACCCGCTGGACGGAACATTTTCTGGAAACAAGACGGCTCAAGTGCCACAGGGCAAAATTTGAAAGTAACGCGTACTTACTGCTCAAAGTCGCATCATCGAATTGATTCAATGAAATCAGTCTTTGCAGTTTTGTACTCTTTAATGGTCCTGCATTATTATTGCCATCACCTGATGAAAATCTACGGGGGGAAAAAAAGCGCATGATCTTGGGATGTTTAAATTTGCTTACAAAGGCGGGATGCGTTAAAGATGTTCGCTTACCTAAACTCAGTCTCCAATGACATTGCTTTATTTACTGAGAACAAAACATTGTCTGGTTCGGTACGTTTGAAGAATTCTACCCAATAAATGTTATCCTTGTCTGTGTCGATGACTTTAACGAGGACAGGTTGATCGGCCGGCATTATCGTTTTAACAATGTTGACAAAATCGTCAGGTACACTATCCAAAACCATCCTAACTAACAGAGCCTGATGGGGAAATTGACTAATGACGTCGCTTAACTCATCCAACGGATACATCGCTTCGCTTTGGACGTTAATTATGTCGGTATAACCATAATCGACGAAGCTAATCTGGGCGTACTTTTTATCGGGAGACCAGTCTAATATTTTTGCCCTATACCAACGGTTATTGTCTTTGTTTTTTGTAAGATACAGTCTGTTTACGCTGTTTTCGGAAGTGATCGGCGAAACACGGATGTCCAAAGTATTTTGGGTAATGCTAGTTTCTAATTCTTCCATTAATTCTAATAGCTGGACATAACCGGGCGAATGGACTTGCACGAATACAACTCCTGTCGGTTCTGCATGCGACACCAATACTTTTACAGATGTGTCCTTCGAATTTACAAAAAACAAAAATCAATTTCAATTTTTGCATGATAAAATTTTGATCCAACTTTTTTAAAATTTCAATTAAATGCAATAATCTTGTTTCTCTTTGATCATTTAATCAGTGAATTTTTTTTTTCAATGACTAATTATTGGATTCATTGGCAACATAATTTAAATTGTACCAAAATGTTAAGATTTAAAAAGGGGGGGGGGGCTGGCATGATCTTGCTAAAGTGGAAAAAAAAGCAAAACACGAGAACAAAAATTGATCACAAAATTGTTTGACAACACAATAAACCATCAATTACATTTAAAAAAAAAAACATTTATGTCCACAAATAACTAGAGGTCTTTTAAGATAAACTGAGACAAAGAAAACAAAACATTTATAATCTCTACAAATAACTAGAGGTCTTTTAAGATAAACTGAGACAAAGAGAAAAAACATTTATCATCTCTACAAATAACTAGAGGTCTTTTAAGATAAACTGAGACAAAGAAAAAAAAACACTTATCATCTCTACAAATAACTAGAGGCCTTTCAAGATAAACTGAGACAAATAAAACAAAACATTTATCATCTACAAATAACTAGAGGTGTTTTGAGATAAACTGAGACAAATAAAACAAAACATTTATCATCTCTACAAATAACTAGAGGTCTTTCAAGATAAACTGAGACAAAGAGAGGGAATGGCGGTTCAAATGTAGAACTTTCTACAGATGTTATTATTATATGATAGTTCATAACCCCATTGGTGAAGAAGACGTACATTTTTAGGTGGCACAGTAAATAACGCTTTAGACGAGTTTTGGTTTCTGCGTCACAGTCCAGTTTATCTTGAAAGACCTCTAGTACCACAAAAAAATAAAATAAAATACACAAGAGACTTACCTTACTCAGCGTTGGTGTTGCAGCCTCCATACTGATGAGAGATATCAGTTTTTTATTTACGATATCGCCGGTCTCAGGATCATACAATACCACGGAAAATATCGGATCATCCGGACTAGATTTTGCTGCGAAACAATATTTTTTTGATGACGCAATCACATTTCGAACGTTTCAAGATAAAACTTACGCAACTCCTCCGAATTATTCTCCAACTGTAGTTGAAATGTTTTTGTAACTAGATTAGCGAGATGTTCAGAACTGTACGAGGCTTCGTACAACTCTTCAAGTCCAGCCAGACGACACACAAAGGCCTAAACAAAACAAAATAATACAATTAAAAAACAAATGAGCAAATAGATCATTTTTACACGTAAAAAACAAATGCTTCTAGTTCGGTAAACATTTAATCTGATTTTACAAGAACAATTTAAGTGCTTAATTATTGATAACTACAAATGCCATGTAAAAATCAACAAGCCAAAGAGATTTAGCATGTGACATGATAAAAACAAACAAAAATCGTATTTTTATCTCATAAAATTAAGCAGATATGAAACAAAAGGGAGCAAAATTTTATTGTTTGCTTTCATCAAGTGCATTCTGCATTTTTTTAAACACCTGAAAATCGTTGCAAATTAAATTCTATTATTTGTACATTGTTGCCAAATTAACTGATATACAATTTTATACCCAGGACAAGCTCAGACGTCGTTTTTTCGGGCCCCGCACTTTTCAATTCATAAGAAAATTCGGAAATAGAGTTATAATGATTATTAAAATTCTTTTTTGCAAGTATTTCGGGGGCCCCACCAATACATCGCAAAACATCCAGTCGGCCCCCTGCTGTTACCAAAATGAAATGCCGATGTAAATTGTAAAAATATTTACCTGTGCTTGTTCTTTAGCAAACTCCCGACGCATTACGTAAATATAACGTTTCGGGATGATACATTCGTCTCCATAATCGATGCAGAAGCAGCTGACGTCGTCTCCACTGATGTCCAGAATCCTAACGCGAACCCACGAGTTTTCGTACAGCGCGGCGTAATATCCACCTACTTCCAAAACGGGCGATTCCGTTGCATCGCTGTATCGCAGGAAGGAGCTGTAGAATTCTTCGAGCTGACGAACCATATTCACAAACGCATCCTAAAAATTTTAAAAAATCAACGTGTTTTATTATTTTTAGAATTTCAACAGGACTACAAATATACAGGGCATTTCGAATTCAAGCCAAGTTAAAAAAGAGTGACAAAGTGATTTAATGAGGAAGTTTAAAAAGTTATTCAAAAAAAGCCGAAAATACTGATAATGCATTTTTAGAATTAAACAAATTCGATTCGTATCAAATGTTTTATCTATTTTAAACCTTCATCAGGTTTCTTTAATGTAAGCCATATTAAAATGTTGCAATAGAATATACAGGGTGGTCCACATAGAACGGCCACTATTGGAATCTCGTAGAGAGCTACAAAGAAGATTAAATTAGACAAATTGTTCCCCTTTCTGAGACGTATTCAGTGATGTTTTAATGTTTTAAAAAAGTTCCATGGCACGCTAGATAATAAACAATAATCAAAATGGGCCTTTTTTTTTAAATCGTTAATAGCTCGGTTATACTTGATGGTACAAAAATACTTTTGGGGAAATACTTCTAGATTTTTTTACGCACTGTAAAATGAAAACATTCATTTGTTTCAATATTGTTTAAGTTCTAGGATAATTAACAAATTTGCATTTTTTTAAACGAAAACCATAGTTGGCTATGGCCTCATGAAAAGGCATTTTTTTCCCTCTTTTCAATATTATACGGTTTAATAAATTTATTTATTTTGATATTTAGGCTCAAAACAAATAAAATTCACCAAAAAATCCCCATGAATTTAAACAATAGTAAAAAAAAAAGTTTTTATTTTAGTGCGTAAAAAAATCAACAACTAATTCCCCAAAAATATTTTTGTACCATCAAGTATAACCGAGTTATTAACGATTTTAAACAAAAGCCCATTTTGATTTTTGTTTATTATCTAGTGGGCCATGGAACTTTCTTAAAACATTTCAGCATCACTAAATAGGTCTCAGAAGGGGGAATTTGTCTAATTTAAACTTCTTTGTAGTTTTTAATGTTTACGAGATTCCAATAGTGGCCCTTCTATGTGGACCACCCTGTATAACTACGAGTAGATTGATAAATTTATACAATGATAAAGTCGATAAAAATATTTAAAAAATTAAAATTTTTCATAGAATCACGAGGTATTCAAAAATATTCTATATTTGTGTTCCAATTACTCTAATCAGCATTTTTATTGCTAAATTCCAATGCAAACATTAAGCACTTGGTTGATAAAATACAAGAAAAACTGATGATGGTCCATAATAGACGAAAGATCTCATAGTAAATCTAATTACATCAATATTAAACACAAAAAATTGCAACTTTTTAATTTTATGGTGTTTTTAAAAGCACTAGAAATAAAATGAATATAGTTGTTTTAATGTGTACAATTGTTGATGCTTATTAAACTGGGGGGGGGGGGCTGGTACCCTGTACAGACAAATTTTTGTGTAATTTTAGCCTACAAAAAAAAAAAATTATAAAATTTATAAGGTCAACGTTCGAGGGGCCCAATTTATTTACGTTATCGTTTACAAGAAATAGCAATAATTAAGAGAACTTACCGCTTCTGGGGTGTTAAGTTGCCGGCACCATATCTCTCCCGCCGACACGATGCAAGTGATTTCGGCCATGAGCACACCGTCCTCGTCGAATTTAACAGTGTTCGATGCTACTGATACATTGAAAGACGGAGGCATGAAAGGTTTTGTTCCTTTCTGAAAAACCTGAGATATGTCCACAGTTTTTTTACTAAATGTTAGTGCAAAGCAAAGCATAGTCTAAATTAATCGCAATATTTACAATTCTATAACTACCGTTAATATGAAACTATGGTTAAGAACAACTACGGCAGTTAAAAAAGCTAACGGATTGTTATGTTATTTAATTAACTTGGTTAGCAAAATTATTTAATTACACAAAGTTTTTAAATTTTACCATCACTTACGGTTCATACAATTATTAAAAACTTTAATTTCAATACTGTTGCAACTCACTTACAGCTTTTACGCTTACCATTTTGTTTTTGACTATAACATGAAGCCAATATTTGAAACATGAACATTAACACTTCTTAATTTTACAACATTTTGATCTCATTCTAAAAGTTGAGTAAGAGCAGAATCTCATTAGACAAGATCAAAATATTGTTAATTAAGAAATAGAAATGTTTTAACCGTTTCAGCCCTCTTTCGACTGTAGATGCCCCCCTATTGCGGACGATTTCGGTGGTCTTCGTGTTCATACGGTCTGCGTACTTAAGGCAAATTGTAATCGAGCTAGTAATTCGGTCTCACGACTTTAATATTTCCAAACGGAATTATTAACTTATCGGTTTTAATTGAGCATACAGTGAACGGCAAAAGTATGAAACAAATTCATTAAAATCTAACAGAATTTTTTTAGTAGATTTAATTCTTGATCTTTATTTGTTTTTGAGTAACGGCGTCGAGTTTTTTTTTTAATGGAACCTCCTAGTTTTTTTCTTGGTCCTGATGGGGCTCTAATTCTCTAAATTTAATTTAATTCTCCAAATTTAATTTAATTCTCTAAATTTAATTTAATTATCCAAATTTAATTTAATTCTCTAAATTTAATTTAATTATCTAAATGTAATTTAATTTTCTAAATTTAATTTAATTTCTAAATATTATATTTAAAAATATTCAAACAAAACAATCGAAAATTAAAAAACTTTAATTCTTTTATTAAGAAAAATTCAAAGCCCCATCAGGACCAAGAAAAAAATATGGGAGTTATCACTAAAAAAAAAATGGCAATGACATCGTTACTCGAAAACAAATGAAGATCAAGGTGTGCAAAAAATATTTTTTTGATTTAAATGAATTAATTCCATACTTTTTTTGCACACTGTATATCGTTATTCTATTATGTTTTAAAAAGGGTGTTGAATATAAAACGTGTATTATATAGACATTTTTTATTACTATTTAATAACTTATTATTAAAATTAATACTGAAAAAATTGGTAGTTTTCAATAACACGTTTAAAAAGTCATAAAAAACATTTTGTGTATTAAACGGAAGCGTACGGCGTTCGTGGCATGAACACAGCGAGTTGAAAAAACACGATCTTCAGCATCAAACTGTTTTTAACAGAAATTTCCAATCTTCGGGCTGAAAGGTGTAAAGCATAGCTAATTCAGATGACAAATAAATACAGTAAAATCTCCATTATCCAGACTTCCGTTATCCGGATTGTACAAGACGTATAATTTTTAAAGAAAACATTGCAGATTAGACGAATTTGTTGCGCAACAAGTGACAAACAGTGTCACCTATCGAAAAATACGAAAAGCTGACATCTTCTTTCTTATTTCAAATACAATGGTATATGTTTTATTGCGTTTTTGGATCTAACACATTATTTTAGAGGGACTTTTTACAGCATTCCCTATACCTAAGTGCAGTCGTTTTTTAGATTTATGGACTTAAAAAAAAAAAATTACATCGTGATGCTTAATATTATCTAAAGCCGCCATTTTTAAAGCTAAAATGCTCAAATTGAGACTATGGATAGAAGAAACTTTGAAGTTCATACTGGAATTTTTGCAATCGATACATTGCTCACGGGGTTTCCAAAATTTAATTTTCTTTTAATGCAACTTCAGACCACTAACATTCGTTTTTTTTTTTTTAAATACAATGCCCAAATTTATTTTTCATATTCTAATGCAAAATTAAATTCTGCACCAATATGTATTAGCATTCCCTATACCAAACTGCGGTAGTTTTCGAGTTATTAAGGATTTTCGATAAAGTTAAGAGAAAATTGTAACATTTTTAAATAGCAAGCCTTGGAAATGACAACAAATGCCAATAATAATAATAATAACTGTCAACCACTTTAATCACGTTTGTCTGAACTATTCATGAAAGTGGAAAACGAACACGGATATTTTGAACCATCTTAATCCCCAATTAGCCCTGATAATGGAGTTCTACTGTATTCACAAAAAAATATAACAAACACCAACATTTTTGGACCACACTGTATTTCTTGATGAAGCAAAACTTTTGCAAGTAATTCAATGCAATATACAATAGCTGAAAAACGTAAAATTGCGACTACACATAATTGTTTTTTGGAGTTTATGATGTCATGAAACTTTAGTAAATATACAGGGTGTTTGTTAAATAT
Source organism: Elmis aenea (assembly GCA_947652605.1). Classification (NCBI taxonomy): domain Eukaryota; kingdom Metazoa; phylum Arthropoda; class Insecta; order Coleoptera; family Elmidae; genus Elmis; species Elmis aenea. The sequence continues at coordinate 7,980,921 of OX393583.1, read as the reverse complement.
TGTGAAAAAAATCGGGGGGCAATTTCTTACTGAAAATTAAGGTAGGCTATTATATAATTTTTTCCCTTGGACGTCCCCTTTCGGATTTACATTCCCCTAAAGCGGAGCGGTAAAATTAGGTTTTGATTTTATTTCTCAAATTTGGATAAATGTAGAATTTAATTTTTTACCCAAAAACCGTAGGTTTTGCAGGAAAAAAAAAGTTTCTAAATAAAGCAAGCTTTTAAGGGATTTTTATTTTAAATTGCAAAAGCCTCCAAAAAGTTCTGATAAAAAGACCAACGTGGGTCGCACTTTTCAGGAGCGTGAATGTGGGAGATGAATAAAAATATAACTATGGGAAACCTTTTGCTAAGCACAAAACATCTACCAAATATCATTCTACTACATTTATCCAAATTTGAGAAAATAAAAACCTAATTTTACCGCTCCCCTTTAGGGGGGTGTAACTCCGAAAGAAGACATCTCAGGAAAAAAAAATGATAAAAAAGCCCCCCTTAATATTTGATAAGGAATTACCTCCCGAATTTTATCCCCATTTTTAAAAAACACCCTGTAGAAGCACATATAATTTTTAGAAAAAACAAATATTTTTAGCTAAAATTACAGTCAGGTTTGTAATTCTTTAACAACCCGAATTTTTCTGATTGTTACCTGCCATCACCGGCATTAGTTTACAATTTAAAGTTACAAGATTAATGTACAAATTGTCATTACTTTTTTGAGTATCCCTACCCAGATTACTTTTAGACCAAGTTCCATCACTGACCAATGTTATAAATCCATACAAACACCAACAAAAGCCAATCATGTTAAGCTGCCGGCATACATTAGCAAAACAGGATACCAATTAACATTTCTATACATGAGAAGTGCGATAACAACATTGACAAAAATCGGTAACACGAAAAAACTGTAGTAAACCACGAGATATTAAAAAGAAGATACAAAAATAACATGTAAAAAGCAAATTTAAATGTTGCTATGTACAGGGTGTCCCACAAGGTATGCCTTCGCTAATTTTTGCATAAATCGAATGTTTAGGATCTAAATAAAACGTTTTTTTCACGTGTCCCTTCATATACAGGGTGTCGCAAATATAGTGAACAGCATGGGGATCTTGTAAACGGTAAGAGATACAGAGTTGGTTAAATGGGTCAAAATGATCTGATTCAAGAGCAACTGTTTTAAGAAAAAAAAAAAAAAAAATCAAGAGTTATTGCGCTATTGATGTAAAACAAAACACATCGGTTTTTTTATTTCTGCTTATAACTTGCTTAATTGAAATCACACTCAAAATATTATTCGACATTATCTGGGCACTTTTTTTGCGTAGATTTGAAATTTGTCAACAAATTTTATCCATCTTCATTTGTTTTTGTTATTTTAACATCAGCCGTATTTAAAATAAGAAAGTTAATGTTAAAAAAAACCAAAAACAAATGAAGGCAGGTAAAATTTGTTGACAAATTTCAAATCTACTCAAAAAAGTGCCCAAATAATGTCGAATAATATTTTGAATGTGATTTCAATTGAGCAAGTTATAAGCGGAAATTAAAAACCTGATGTGTTTTGTTTTTCATCAATAGCGCAAAAACTATTGATTTTTTCAAGTTTTTTTTTTTCATAGAACAGTTGTTCTTGAATCATACATCATTTTGACCCATTTAACCAACTCTGTATCTCTTACCGTTTAAGAGATCCCCATGCTATTCACTATATTTGGGACACTCTGTATATGAAGGGACACATGAAAAAAATTATTATAGGTAAAAACGTTTTATCTAGGTCCCAAACATTCCATTTATGCAAAAATTAGCCAAGGCATAGATACCTTGTGGGACACCCTGTATCTAAACAGCAGTTAAATACCTTTGTTTTTTTAAATTTGGAAACTGAGTTATGGTTTTCTAATAAATTTGATTATAAAAAACCATTCCGAAAGAATTTTGATGAATCAATCGCACATCTCGTTAAATCTAACACACAGATCGTACGTACCTCGCCGGGCTGACAATACTGCAAGACGATGGAGTCCATGCACGGAGACACCACGATGCACGGGATCATATCGACGATCTCCAACCAGTTGACGGGCAGCTGTTCTTGGAACATATCGGCATAATCCGCCTCGAGCTGCCAGCTCCATATCCCGTGGTAATGCTTTTGTACGATGGGCGGAATCCTCTCCAAAACGTCGTTTTCGTTCGAAAGAAGCAGAGATCGTCTCTTGCCGTATTTTGGGATCAGCTCGTCGAGCGCTTTTTTCGCGGCCGCATCTTTGGCTAAATTTTCGTCGGAGAAGTCCACGGGGTAGCTGCTGAACGAATGCGTACCAACCTAATAAAACAAAAAGACCTCCTTAGCTATAAACACCCCCAATCAACTTTTGTTTATCTTATGTACTCCACATGGGATATCTACAGTGTGACCCATTTCAAAGCGAATCTATAAAAAGTGTATTTAAGGTCCTATTTTCATAAACTTTTTTTAAACAATAAAACATCAAAAACTGTACTTTGGCACCCTATTTTAAAATTCAGTTTACACTCACAAAGCCTACTACGTTTTTTTTCAATGTCAAAATTGGCAAAATTTGTTACTTTTTCATGAAATTGAATACAAACCCATTTGAAGGCATCCTGAATCCAGTGGTGTAGTCAGATTTTAGATTAAAAAAATCGCTTAACAAATGTTGCCAATTTTGACATCGAAAAAAAAACGTAGTAGGCTTTGTGATTGTAAACTGAATTTTAAAATAGGGTGCCAAAGTAGTTTTTGATGCATTATCGTTTAAACAAAAATCATGAAAATCGGATCATAAATAAACTTTTTACAGGGGTGATCCTCTTTAAAATGGGCCACACTGTATATGAACAGATGGCAGCTGTTTTTCTCTTCTCAATGATATATCCCATATCTACGGAGGCCCTTAAGGGCTACTTAAAATATTTCTTCTTTTTTCCCAACTTGGAGCTTATTTAGTTTTAGAAAATATAATAAGTTATCCATAAATAAACCAAGTTGAGTTAAATCACTTTTGTGTCAAAATCATTTACATTATGTAAAAAACGACTATTTTAAATAACACACACAATACACACGGTGTTTCTTAAATATTGCGAAAAAATTCAGGAGGTGATTCCTTATCGAAAATGAAGGGAGGCTTTTATGTATTTTTGGTGGTTACCATGGTAACTATAAGTTTTGCAGGAAAATTTAAAGATTTTTTTTAATAAATCGAGCTTTCAAAGAAAATTTTTTACATCACAAAATTTCAAACCTCCAAAAAGTTCTGATAAAAAAACCAACAGGGGTCGCCCTTTTCACCCCCTTGCAAAGGTGCGAGATAATTAAAAATATAACTATGGGAAACATATTTCAGTAAGTACAAAATATTTATCCAAATTTGAGAAATAAAATAAAAACCTTATTTTACCGCTCCTCTTTAGGGGGGCGTAACTCCGAAAGGAGACGTCTAAGGAAAAAAAAATCTATAAAAGCCCCCTTAATTTTCGATAAGGAATTACCTTCGGAATTTTTTCGAAATATTCAAGAAACCCTGTATACTACGGTGCGAGATATTTATTAAGACAACTTTTTTTTTACATGATACAATATTTTATATGTTTATTTACAAAAAAACAGGCGAAATAACTAAAGAATTGGGAAATATAAGATAAAAATCAGCATTGCCATGGAAAAAACAATAACCGACTTCAATTGTTATATTTCAACCCTTGCTAATCTATGTTGTCACCTTTTAAACAAATCTAATGGGAAATTAAAATAAGTTGGAAAAAAAGGGTAAAAAGTCGTCTTTTTAAAATTATTTAAAGTGGCCCTTCCAAGCCTTCATACATATCGAACACAAAAATGATCACATTCTTAAAAGTTGGCCATGGACAGTACCGATTTTTTTAAAAAATAAACAATAGAAAAGTCGTTCAAAATGAACAACATCACAAAAATCTTGTACTAACCTTTATTTGACAGTCATATAGAAGCCTCCGTTGCAATTTCGTTTTTCGTTTTAACACTTTAAAGACGGGTTCGTCCAGATTTCGGCTGGCAGTAAAACTATACAAGTCGGCAATATTATCGCCGGTTAACGAAAAAGTCAAATTCTGCAAATGAACAAAAATAAAACGTAAACACACAACATCTTTTCAATTACTGATTACAATACAAATAACAGATTACAGTACACACTACAAGTTCGAATTTTTGCAACAAGTCATTTTGATGTTGTTGTTACGACACGCATACGTGTCAGGAACAAAACAAATGACAATCTGCCGAAGTAGTTTAACTTATTAAGTGTTTGTTGAGCAACTTCTAAATCATAAGAGATATACGTTTGGTCAAATTGGTCACACAGATTAGTATGATTAACTTATACTTGGTTTTACTTTACTTTTACTTTAAATGGGCTTAGGTTGAAGGCTCTAAATATTTATGAGTGATCATAAAGAAAAATGGAGGAATGGACAAGGAAATAAGCGAAAGGACAGGAAATGTGGGAAGATCATTTAACAGTTTTAAGAACAAAATTTTTTGGAAATAGAGAAGTCCCAAAACGAACAAAAGTGGAAGTGGTCAAAAAGGTAGTAACACTTTTAGACGGAAGTGAAACGTGGACACTCACAAATGAAAATAGTAGCCGAGTGAATGCAGCAGAAATGAGGTTTCTCAGAAAGATCCAAAGAAAAACAAAAAAGATTGATTCAGAAATGAAACATACAGAGAACAATGAAAGTTAAATCAGTTGAAACAAAAATACAAGAAAGACAGCTGGAATGGTTGGGTCACATTTAAAGGACGAAAGAAGAAAGGTTAACCAGAAAAGCCTATGAAGCAAGATTACAGGGAAAAAACAAAAGAGGTAGACCGAGAAAAACCTGGCAAGTCGAAGTTAAAAAAGCAGCAATGTATAGAAACATCAAAGATAAAAGACATAAAAACATGGAAAAAAAACAGAAGGTTTCAATAACAAAGGGCTTAGCAGGATAAGATGGGCCAGCGGCCCTTGAAACCGAATTTCAAATGAGTTATTTTCCTATGTAGGTATCATAAAATAAAAAATATTTACAATAAATTTAGCACCCCCTTTGACTGACCCCCATCTCCTGGTAATCGAAAAAAGCTGTTTTTTTTTCGTTTTTCTTCTTTTTCTTTGCCCTTAATCATCGAAATATTTTGAAAAAATTCATGAATGAGCAGAATAAAATATCTTATTTAAAAAAAAAATTATTTTTGAGTTTGCCTCAAAATTCGAAATTTTAAAAAGTAATTAAAATTTAAAATGCGTTTTAATTAATTGATTTTAGAATATCCACTTAAGCGGGTAAGGCTAGATACTGTTAATATCGCCCTCTGTTTGACTGCTTATTAGTAGGTACTGTCAAAAAGTAAACAGAACAGACAAGAGCGCAAAAAAAGCAGTTTTTTCAATTTTTGAACAGGGCGCACCACTTCAGTCACCCTGAATTTTTGGGAAAATATTAATTATGACTAAATACAATATATATGTAGGCGCCGTACTCATACCAATTTAAAAAAAAATTAAAAACGCATTTTAAATTTTAATTATTTTTTAAAAATTCGAATTTTGAGCCAAACTCAAAAATAATTTTTTTAAAAATAAGATATTTTTCTGCTCATTCGTAAATTTTTTCAAATTTTTTCGATGATTAAGGGCAAAAAAAAACGATTACCGGTAGAAGGAGGTCAAAGGGGGTACTAAATTTATTGTAAATATTTTTATTTTATACCTACATAGGAAAATAACTCATTTGAAATTCGGTTTCAAGGGCCGCTGGCCCATCTTATCCTGCTAGGCCCTTTATATTCATCAAAACACATCTAAAGCAGTGGTCTCTAAACTTTTTTGATCATTCAACAGTGCTTCTCAACCTTTTGATTACAGCATACAGCTTAAAGAAAACGTCTAAAAAAATCTCACACAAAAATAGTTCTTCCATGATATACTACCGACCCAGTTCTATTTAAAGTACTATCGGGGTAAACGTACCCACCTGTTGAGAACCGCATTTTTTTTAGAATTGGGGGGTTTCGTAAAATTTAGGTATGGTTAGAATTCTGCAATTTTTGGACTTTTGTGTAAGGGTTCCACGACAATACAAGTTTTGGAACCGCTGTGGTAGGCCAACTGCTTATCAATGCCCCCCCCCCCCGAACACTTACCTCACTACTTTTGTTTTGTAAAGGTGTACCATTAGATTTTAAGTGCACTGTACTTGCAGCGACCGGAGGCAGTTGTTCTAAACTAGCACCTGGATTACGTATCACGCCAGAACTCGTGTGTCCTCTACCCCTGCCGATGTTTCCACTCACTTTAACCGGATTCTGAACCCCGCACATGTCGGAACCGTCCTGGTCCAAGCTGATATCGGAAATTCTTTTAGTCAGTCTCATTTTGGTGTTCATTAGTGCCGTACACTTCTCGCCGTTGGTGGTTTTCGTTTGCGTAGGCGTTTGCGGCGGCGCCTCTTGGTTAACGACCGTCTGTGTACCTTCGGAGATTTTGGGCGCCGGCTGCTGTGGCACTAGCCGTTGTGACACTGTAGATTTTTTCGGTACCGCCGGAATGTTTACGAACTGATTATGGGACACGGCAGTAGGTCCCGGCGAACTGTGATAGTTCGTTCTCCATCTATTGTTAACGTTCCTCGGCCTCCAGTTACTTACGGGCTGTTGGTGGGTATAGAAAGTCGATCTTGTTCTTCTTGTCGGTAATCTATAAAATAATTAGGTAATTATATGATTAGAACACCGAGATAACCTTAAAATTTGACAAGCACTGGTTTTGATCGACAATTAGACTTTTTGTGTAGTTTACGTAATTTTAAGACACTAATACCTAATACCACATATAACGGCATATAAGATGACCTATGTGTAAAACTAGGTCCAATTTTCAAGCTTAATTCCATGTGTTTAGCACATAACACTTGTATACAGCCCTCTGAAATTGGGGGAATTACCCAGTTACCAGTTTGCATTTTAAATGGCATTTATTAAAAACATACCTAGGTATATTAACTACATTTGAAAGGCTCTTATTTTTTTAATCTAAGTTTATCGAATATTATAAACAGAAAATAAAGGTAAATTATATGATAAGATAGGTAAAATGCCTTAAATCAAAAAATATGAGCCTTTCACATTTTTCCATACTTTTAAATAAACCTGTTACACGAAAGCTTAACTATTTTTTTTTAATACCGTCTAGAATTCTTCTATACAGGGTGTTCCAGCTAAGATGAATTATTCGATAGCTCTGTTATTAGTAACACTTTCAAAAACAGTTTCGAATAAAAGCTGTTAGTGGCCATTTACTACATAATCTAAAATTATTTTTAACCATAGTGTTTTGTTTTTGCGCACGATACGTAATTGTTTTTTTAAATGGTACACCCAGTATAAGCCTTGAATAAAAAAATATGAGCCTTTCACATTTTTGCATACTTTTAAATAAATCTATATTACACAAAAGCTTATTAATTTTTTTAACACCGTCTAAAATTCTTCTATACAGGGTGTCCCAGCTAAGACGAATTATTCAATAGCTCCGTTATAAGTAACATTTTCAAAAACAGTTTCGAATAAAAGTTGTTTGTGGCCATTTACTACATAATCTAACATTATTTTTAACTTTACAGTCGGTGCCGGATTTAGGTTGTCGTGGGCCCTATGCCTAAAAGTAGAATGGGCCCTTGGTACAAGGTGGTTGGTGAAAAAATTATGTTACTAAAAAACTGGTGAGCTAAAATAAAATAAAAGGCTCCTTGCTCTCTCATATTATCAAGAAAGTGTCGAAGAATATCGAAAATCAGGGCCTTAGGGGCCCCCTTGGACGCAAGGCCCTAGGCCCGGGCCTACTCATGCTTTACAGATATCCGGCACTGTATACAGTGTTTTGTTTTTGTGCACCGATACGTAATTGTTTTTTAAATGGAACACCCAGTATACAGGGTGTCCCAGATTAAATTTCCAGCATGGGGATCTCGCTTATTATAAGAGATAAAGATTTGCTTAAATTAGATGAATTATTTCCAAGTATGAGAGGAGCTACAATCAATTTTTAAAAGTACAAAAATCCTCGTACTTCAGAACTTATAGCAAAAATGTGAAAATGTTGAATTTCTTTTTTCTCTAGAACTTTTTTGATTTATTCAATCAAGATTAGAATTAGTACTTTCTTGAGGTACTTTTTAATGTAGAATGTAACTGTTATTTTAGAGTTTTAAATCATTAACCATTTTTGAGATATTACCTTTAATTTTATTTTTTCTTATGGGCTGCGAAGTGGCTATGAAATAGTTAATTGTGTATTTTTTCTTTTTTTTAATGATATATTACTTGCTTATCTATTTTGATAAATAAGTGACATAATCAAGAAAAATCGTATTTCACCAATCACTAATCAAACTATCTATGAAAGTAAAAACAAAAAATAACTAATCAAATTTCAAATGACAGTATCAATTGTCTGCCGTATCATTTATTAGAATTTTATAGTATTGTTGTGTAATTCGATAGTTTTTGAAGTAATTGTTATATTTATGGCTACATTTAGGGTACAAATAGCGAAAAATGTAACATGTTGAGATGCTACATTATAGTATTGTTGTGTAATTCGATAATGGAAACAGTTCATTTTGAAAGTGTGTAAGTCCATAGTTCTTGGTTTCGAGATATTTAAGTCGACTTAAAAATATTACAAAGTCTACTAGGTTTATTCTTTTTCTTTCTACGAATTTCAATGAATGTAAATTTGTTAAGCAAATAACGTTTTAGCTAATTCACTAAACCAATATTTTTGTTTTTAGCCATAAATGAATTTACAACATTGTTATAGTGATTGAATTGTAAATATTAATTAATAGGAGTATTTATTATTCAAATATCAATTTCGCTTGAAGATACGCAAAAATAGTATGGAAAATGAGGAGGGAGGGATAAAGAAATAGAGGAAGAATAAAATGGGAAAAAAAAGTGAGGCAGAGACTAGAAGAAAAAGGAGTCAGCTGGAGAGATGTGCCACAATTAGCTAACGATAGGCAGTAGTGGAGAAACATAATACAGAAATAGAAAAGCATACCTCGACACCGAAAGGTACAAGAGGAATCGATTTAAAAAAAAAACTTTCATAATAAACGGTCCAATTAAAACCGTTTTTTTTTTTTTTTAAATTGTAAAAGCACATTCATGTCTTGCAAATTTACAAAAGATGAAATGTTTACTTCTCAAGAAAATTAAGTTTTAATTTTTTTCTCAAAAATTCTATAAAAAAAGGCAACTACATTTTAAACAGCAGGTAATTTTTAGACCCCTAAAACATATTTTTCAACCACTTGCTCTTTATTGCTATAACTCATTTGTAAATGAACTTATGTAGCTACAGATGTTGGGTCATAAATTTATATTGGCTTGTGTAAATAAACCCGGACCATAATAAACTTTAGAGGCTGACAAATGACAAATCACCCACATCTCACATCAGAACTAGCCTCTTAAAAGCACTTAAGAAAGGTTTTATGGCAATAAAACAGCAGGATTTATGATCCATAACATTATTTAACTTGAATATTTTCAAAATAATCCCTGGGTTCTGTTTATGATTTCACGAAAAACCAAAATTAAACTGCAAACTGAAACTGGGATTTACCCACAAAATTTAATTTTTAGGAATAATTTGCCCCAAATTTAACAACAGAGAAGTAAGAAGAGGACTTTTGAAATTAAAAACATACAGGGTGTTTGATTGAAAATGAAGCACATGGGTCCGTTAAGAGATACAAGCATGATTAAATTAAAAATATTTTTTTTTACAGGAAAATAAGTACATTTTGGACAGTTTCTAAAACAACTAATAAATTTGAGTAAAATAAGGATCACTGACCTGGTTTTCTTTTTTCCCTTCTGCTTATTAACCATGGCTTTGATGTGTTGCGATTTTTGACCTACTACGGCGTCGACTATTATTTGTCCATAACAATTTCTCGTTGTTCTTAAGGTCGGTATACTCTCAAAAAACATTTCTAAATTCTTGAATCCGAGTCGATTATACGGTATATCTGTGCCCATTATCATTTTGTAGTCCTCTAAACACACGTTAAAAATCAATTATTAAAAATTTACCACTCACAAAAGCAATTGCACTTCAAAAGATTCATTTATAACAAAATTTGAGTCACTCCACACAAAATTTTACAAACAATTGTAGTCCGAGTTATCTTATGGCAAAACTATAGTTCACAAACATTCAGAATCTATCAAGTATGTTTTGATAAGCAAAAACAACTGACAGTATCACAGACAGTGCATTGTTTTCAGCTAATGCTATCTGCATTTATACAGTTCTATTAAACTTCAATTGTTTATTTCGACAATTTTAGATGCACATTTTATATTTAAAAAAAAAGTAATTTTAATAATATCATAAATGCAAGCACTTAAAAAGCAAATAAAATAAAATCTGCTTGGTATAAAGCCAAAAGGAATTTTTAAATACTTTTATTACAATTCAATTTTAATCGCATATAATACAGTAATTTCAGATAACAAAACTATTATTTCCTGTGATGGTAGATTGTATTTATGTATCGCAACACTTAAAGTAAACAAGTATGACCAAAAAAAAAGGGTTTAATGCAGTTATCTTACCTCGTAATTGTTGAATGTCGCAACTCCCTTTGAACGTAATTAGGAGTGCACGGATGTTCGTAATAACTTCTTCACGTAGTTTTTCCATGATGGAAAACTGGAAGTATCAAAATTTAGACTAGTAATCAACACTGATATTTCCCCACTTATTACAAGATTAAAAAGTAAATTGCTTCTAGTTTTACAATCTCTTGCAATGAAATATTCTTAAAATGTTGTGTTGCTCGAAATAACACCGATAAAATAAATAGCCAGGATTACAAAAATGATGCAGTTACAAGCAACACTCAAGTCTGATCAAGTTCTTAACATACCTTTAGAATATTTATTTATATTAACACAAAATAACACCTACGAAAATTATTACTATTCAAAAAACCGGTTTGTTAAACTATAAATTTAAAAATTAAAATGTGGGTTTACCGTTTAAATTGAGTTGTCGATAATACGAACAAGTTTTGTGGAAATTACCGTTAAAAATAAGATACTAAGCAAAACAATAACTTATTTCTTCTGTAGCTTATAACCAAAACACAGACTGGCATGAACAACCCACATTGTGGTTTAGTTTCCTCTACTAACAAAATCAGCTGACAGCATGCAAAAAAGCACTGTAAAAGAATGTGGTACACAATGCAACAGTTGTTGCATTACTTTAAAGAGGAAGTGAGACAATCCAGACACCTGTTTTTGGTACTAATGACCTTAATTTGGTACTCACAAGAGGTCAAGTACATGCAAAATAATTGGCTATAAAAAAATTAATAATAAAATGATTTCTTTCAGCAAATTCTTCATCTTTTAGCAAACGTTGACGTTATCTGATCCATTTCACCTTTCACCTCAAATTACTTGCGAATTACCGGATACGATAAAAAACAAGGCAATATCTTAACCTACATAATGTGAGTGTCACAATATTGTGCAAAGGTATTCGATACTGTTTTTTTGAAGACATAAGAAAACGTATATTAAATACTAACACTATATGAGAAGGCAGCAGAAACACTTAATAGCACTATTTAAATTCGATAATTACATATAAAAACAGGTCCAACTACACACACACACACGACAGCTTCACAACTTCAAATTGTCAAGTGTGAATGCTACCAACATAAAAGTTTCACAGCTGTAAAATAAAAAGAGACAAACGTTTAAAACATTGATAAGTGAATAGAGATAGTCGTACACTGTTATTAATTGGCAGTTGCTTTCTTGCCAAGAGTGCAGTATTAAATTTGAAAATTGTGGTGTGTTGTACAGATTTATGATAGGACAATTTTAATTCGTTTACTATGGACAGGGCACAAATTTTTATCAGTCAGGGATTTGTAAGTAAGATAACAATAAATTTTATGACAAAACTGAGAATTCACATTAAAAATGTTGATTTCTCAAGGTGACATGCTGCCACTAACAATTTTAATTGTTTTTTTCATAATTTCATTTTGTTCACTCACTGCAGTTGTGTTGCTTTAGAACTAAAATATTCACATACTGAACAATTTTGTTAATTTGGTGTATTGCTTAAAAATTCGAAGGAAACAATCGATGCACTATTTAATGGTTTCTAAAAATATGTACTTAACACATATTAATACTTCTTGCTACTCATGAAGTTTCAAAAGTAAGGGTTTTGGTTTAGAGCTTATCTATGGTTTAGAGTAATACATATCAAGAAAACATTTGAAAAATTCAAAAACCAAAGACAACTAAATTTTTCTAGAAAACAAGTAACTTCGGTTCCATTTATCCAAGTTAATATCTCTTATGATTAGAAGTTGCTCATGTTGTTTCAAATTATACATTAAATAACATAAAAATATTTTACTAGTATACAGACCTGTTTAGCCATATTCTTTAGATCTTAAGCTCAAATTATGCCAAAATGTTGCCAAGAGTATAATCTTCAACGTGCAGAAAACAAATTTTTTTGAACTCCAAAGATGAGTGGCTCTGCAGTCCAATTCTAAAAATGTTAAATAAGCATAAAAAAAAAATATTTACAAACTGTAATCACCAACATCAAACAATTCATCGCAAATTTTATAAGTATATTAACACTTAATGCACCAAGCTGTGCCTATAAAAGTAATTTTGAAAATGGTCTTGATTAAAGTAAGAAAAATGTTTGCAATGTTACTAAATGTAGTGTCTCCTCTACCTCTGAAGTCAAATTAAAATATAGTTCTGTCTAGGAAGTGGCACGCATTTTGTTTTTATTTGACTATGAATACAGTGCAAACCAAGATTTTGTAATTGTTTTACCACATTTACTGTTTCATATATAAATAAAATTAGTACAGATATCTCTAGATTCAACCAAACCTTAAAAACGTGTTTCCTAATGGCTGTGCTTATAAGTTAAGCTAATTCAAAAAATCTTTCTTAATATCACAACAACACTTTGAAATGTGTTGTTTATATCGGAAAAAAACTAATTTTAAACAATTATATACCTTCCTGTGCACGGATGATTAAGGATAAAACAATTTATTAACACACGAAAACATACAGGTTGTTGAAACACCGGATGTACGATAAATCCCCACTACCGTATAAAACGGAAGTGCAATCCATCCCCACCCTTTCTACCATCATTGCCAACACAAAAGAAGCTAAAAATTCAAAAATGTTCAAAAAATTTGCTTGAAAATCATAATATAACGTTTTTTCCGACTCAGCATCAACTGAATAATTAAATTTTAGCTTTTGCTCTTTACAAAAAATAATTATTTTGGCGTTTCATTAGAAACACGTTCAACGTTAAGTTAGCCTCGAAAAAATATGTACAGGGTGTTTCATTAACTAGCGGTAGTTTTGAAAACGCAAAGCTCAAAATTAAATTTTTTGATTATCATGATTTTTATACTGTTATCTGGTTTATACTGTCCAAAATGTGTGTTTGAATTTAAAAGAAATTCATATAGAAACGTATAAAAAACTTAAATTAAAATTAGGCAAAGCATAGAAAATTTGTAGGGCATATTTTTAAATTAAAAAATGATAATTGTAGTGTTGAATTTCAAAATAGTTGAATATCGAATGTTTTCAATGTGCGCAACTAAACAAAAAACAAATGTTTGTTCTATTGTTTAACAAAACACAATCTCTGATAGCACATATCAATGCAAAACAATTGTTTTTAACAATATTGCAGGTATGTTAACTTTAAGACACTAGAATTTTCAGCAATAAAAAACAAACTTAAACACAAAGTATTTTTATTAGTAAAAAGGTTGAATAACATACAAAAAAATTGTATTAATGTTAAGTACACTGGGAAAAATTATTATGTAAAGTTCAAAGTTTACAAAGTTTTTCAGAATTACATGGTGTAGTATTTAAAATAACAGCTGATATTTGCACAGCCATTACGGAACATCGCATGAAGTAAATAAATATTTTTATAATGTAGAAAATGTGTCCAAACTTTTTTTTTTCCTACACATAGAAGGCACGGAAGAATTGCACAATCATGTTGGGCCTTATAACTACAAAACAATATTTTAAAATCTGTACCAAAAACAGTCTTAAACAAATAAATAAATATTTATTGATTGCTTGATCCACTAGAGCCAGCTTCTGATGTATCGTTTTCTTGTGGTGGCTTTTGAATAATCCCCCATTTCTCAGCCGACTGTAGAGCTTCTTGCGCGATTCGTTTGACATCAGTTAAACCTTCGCCGTCTACTTTCGTTAACGCCATTAATATCTCCATAATGTCAGTTTCGATCAACTTCTCGGCAACTTCTTTCGAACTTTCCATCATGCTTTTCACGACACACACCCCCCTGTACTGCACGTTCGCGTTGGGGTTCGCTAGAAGCGCGTGAAAATAGTCCAGCCACAATTCCGATGCGAAAACCCTCGCACAACACTTCTCACTGGACGCTGTTAGGATCGCAACGGCTCCGGCGGCCGCGACACTCGTCTCTAAATCTTCGTCCCCGCACATGAGGAGGAGGTATTTTAGCCGGTCGTTTTCCCCTTCGTAAATTTTGACGACGTCCTCAGACATCGTCATGTTGGTGATGACCTGGGTGGCAGCCCGGCTCAACATTAAATGGTCCTCGTACAAGTAATGGTCGATTTTCGAGAGGCCCCCTTCTTTTAAAATTCGTTGTCTGGCCGTTTCGCTTATCTGCGCAATGTTGCACAACGCCATGAGCGCTTCGAAGTTTTCCAGTCCCGTACAATCTGGGTGAAGGCTGTTGAGGAACGGTCGGACTACTTCTAGGGCTCTTTGCCCAGGAAAGGCGACCTCCGGGTTTGTGGTTATGCCGATTCGAGCGAGGGCTTGGGCAGCTTGTCTTTTGCCTTTTTCCGTACCGTTAAGTGCGAGCGGTATCAGTACTTTAACGCCTCCCTGCTGGACGACCAAACCCCTGAGTTCTTGCTCGCTGCATAAGGCGTTGAACACTCTTGCGATTAATTCCTTTGAATTGGGGCTTTCGGTTTTTGATAACGCGACTAGGGCAGTTGTGACGCCTTCTTTGCCTAAAAGGTAAATGGATATAATTAGTTTTTGAGGTTTAGACAGTAACAAAAAACTTTCAGTGGCAGTGGCGGATCTTGATTTTGTGGGGCCCCAGGCGCAACCTGATCTGGAGGCCCCCTATTAAGATGGTTCACTAAAATGAACAATGCAGAAAAATCATAACGTTTTTTATTTTTGGAACCAACAAAAACATAAACACAAAAATCAAATACGGAAACAAAAAAATATTATCAGATACCAGAAAAAAAAATCACATTCCCATTTAAAAGAAAAAATCCCATCTCAGGTAAAAAAAATCACAGTAAAATTCTGCATCATACAGTACACAGTACAGGTAGTCCAAATTCGATGGGACTACAATGGGTATCTCGCTTAATAGTCAAGATAGAGAAACGTTTTAATTACTAAAAATGTGCAGTTTTTTTAGAACAAAAATATTCCATCATTTCCGGTTTTTGAATTATTAATGAAAAACTGTTTTTTTGTTATATTTATAATGTGTCATATCTGCCTTATTGTTTCAAATATCGAAAAAGTTTATAAAGATTATTTTTATGTAGATTTTGATAGTAGGTACTAAAAAAAATAATTTTACGCTCGCCGTTAAAAAGGTATGACACAAACTCACCTTTTTTTAAATGGAAGCTATAGTTGGCTATGACCTATTTAAATTCCTCATTTTTTCCCTTTCCAAATATATTAGGGTTGATGTATTTATTTTCAATAATACGCAAGTTACAAAGGTTTTTAAAATTTTTTAGAGATGAGAAACAAAAAGCAGGTTGTAAAAACAAAGGAAAATCAGAAAAGATAGAACATATTTGACAATAATTCTGAGTTTGTCCCAAATATCTGCACATTTTTGATCCATTAACCGTTTCTCTATCTTGACTATTAAGCGAGATGCCCATGTAATCCCATCGAATTTGGACCACCCTGTACAGTATATCGGCTTGCAGTGCACTGTAATCAGATGCAAGCAGAGTTGCAAGTTTTGGCGATTTGGAACCAAATTGGCTATCATTTTTGTTTAATTTAACATGTTTTTTTTTTTAAATTGGCATCCATGGCTATTACACAATACCCACTATGAAAATAGGTTTTAGAAGATATTACAATTTGCCTACAATTATTATTTTATAATTCTCATATTAACAGACAATAAAAATTTAATTTTTGTTTTTGAGGATGACGAACCCAACGATTCTGAGGCCCCTTTTTGCCGAGGCCCGAGGCGCGCGCCTCATGCGCCTGTGCGGTAATCCGCCACTGTTCAGTGGTATGGAAAATCAAAGAATTGGAACATTTTAGTTTTTTTTTTGGTGTTTAGTGAATTATACAATTTTCGAAAACATAATCATTAATTATATTTCCCCAATACTTATGCAAATTCCATTTAATCTTTTAGTTTTTGAAATAGTACTTAAGTTATTTTGGACAGACTTTTAATTTTTTTTGGCAAAACAAACGCAATAAAAAGTAAAACAATATGGAAAGAAAAATAAAACTGAAAAATGAAGAGATACAGCAAAACTTTCAAGATTATACAAAAGCAGAGAAGCAAAATAGAATAGGTGATGAACAGGAAAAAAACTTGGAGCAACTATGGTCGGATTTCAGAGGAATTATTCTCGTCTGTTGAAAGGGCATGTGGGACAATGAAACAATGTAATAATAACAAGAAAAACTGCCTGGTGGACAGGAGAAGTCAAAAGAGATGTGAAGAAAAAGAAGATTACAAAAAGTATAAACAACCAAGAGAAAAGGGTTAACAGATTGTGTTGGAGGCAAAAATAAAGACTTTGTAAAAAGATTGGAAGGACACTACACAAGCAATCAAAAACTTTCTATAGAAAATTTAAGAATTTAAGAAAACCATATATTAAATAAAATAATGGATAAAGAAAGAAAATCATAGAAAGATGGGGAAATTGTTTTAAGGAGCTATTGGAAAATGACAATATAATAAATCATGAGGAAGAAGAGCAAATGGAGGAGATATACAAAGCAAACGAACAAGAAATAACTGAAGCAGAGTTGGATAGAGTGATAGATAAAACAAAAATTGGAAAAGCAGCAGGACATGATAATATTTTACCTAAAACATGGGCATAGATGGAAGGAACATGCTGCTAAGAACAGTAAATTAAGCATGACAAAAAAAAATACCGAAGGACTGGGAGGTGTCTGTTGTTATATTACCGATATTCAAGACTGGTGATAGAGAAAAATGAGAAAATTATAGAGGCAAACCACTTGTAAGTGTAGCAGAAATTTTTTTTAAAAAGAATTTTAGAGGAGAGATTAAGGAAAAATTTTGCAAGAAATTTGGAAGAGGCACAATGCAGCTTTAGACCGGGTAGAAGCAGAAGTAGAAAAAGACTAAAAGACAAAAAACAAAATGGGAAAATGAAATGAGATATAGACTAGAAAAAAAATGAATCAGCTGGAGAGATGTGCCACAGTTAGCCAATGATAGACAGCGTTGGAGAAACACAATCAAGAATTAGGAAAACATATCTCGACACCGAAAGGTACAAGAGGACCTGATTGAGAAGAAGACAAACGCAAGTCGATAATAAACTTCCATTTAACCAACACTGTATCTTCAATATTTGTATGAACAAAAAAAAACTTACCTAATATAACAATTCTTTTCGAAACGAAATCAGGATCATCGAGTTCGTGTTCCTCGGGGACGTGTTGTTTGGCAAATTTGGCAAGCTCGACCATCTCCTGCATCACTTCCTGTTTTTCATAGGCGTTGCACAAATTCACGAGAGTCATGATAACACCGTACAAGACCGACTGGTCCCCCGTTTTGGCCAATTCCAAAAGCGCTTGTAACGCGGGCCGGTCTTCGACCAGTTTCTCTTTGACTTCCGCGTCCAACGTTAAATAAGATAATCCCTCGGCGGCCCACTTCCTGATGTCGTTCTGTTTCCCCGGATGGAGCAGGAACCTCCGACACGCTTCCGCTAGCTTAAGCGTCGAACCGTCGGCGAAGGGCTTCAGGGAAGCGTCCGTACCCCCGGTGCTGCCGAGCTTGCAGAGTCCCACCAAGGCCCGGACGCGAATAGCATCGTCTTTCGACTGGTACAGCTTCTTCAAGATGTGGACGCCTTGGTTTATGATCGTTTTCGCCTTGTCGACTTTGCTGGCCGCTGCTACTATGCATTCGCACGCCACCTTCTGCTCGAGCAAGTTTTCGGAATTCGCCATGACCAGGATCATCTCCAGAATCCCCTCTTTCGCTATTATTGCGTTGCCGACGTCAAGGGGGCCCCGTAAAAGTGCTGTTATCGCCACGACGATCCGCACTTTCGATTCGATATCAGGAGTTAGAAGGTTCCCTTTGATGTAGTCTTCGATTTTTTCTATGTAGTTGTTGCGGGCCGCGTCGTAGTACATGTTGTCGTACACGCGTGCGAGACATACCGAAGCTACGGTCCTCGTCGACGGTGTAATGTTCATGCAACTCTCGTACTTGTATTCTTCAAGCTCGCTTATGCACTCCATCAGCCTTTGCACGCCTCCGATTTCGACCAAACGTTCAGCCCAGCTCAAGGCGTTGAAGTGGATATTTTTCGTTAACAGTTCGATTATCGCGTCACGCGCCAAACCGGTTATGGTTCTGTTATTCAACGAATAAACGAGACACGACAGCAGCGTGTCGATTTGAAATTTGTTCTCTTCGCACAGTTCCTTATTCGGTTTCGTGTCGGGTTTATTTTCCATTCCGGAAAAAGAATTTAAAATCGTCTGCATGCAGTACTGGGCTGCATTGACGATTTTCTCGTCTTTACTGTCTAGGATTTCCAGGAACCACGGCAAGCCGACATCTTTGAGTACGATCTTCGTTTTATCGGGTGAATGTTTGCATAACTCTCCGATCATTCTAACTCCCGATAGATACATCTCGCGATTTTTTTCTACTTTCAGGAGCTGTTTAACTTTCTGCATTACCCCGGATTTGATGATAATGTCTGAACCGGCTTTTTCACGTGCCAAAACTAGTAAATTGTTTAAGGCAGTCTCACGTTTTTCTTTATCTGCTTCCATGTCGAAAGCAATTTTATTCATGCTGTCTACTTTGGTCGCTACCTGGGCGTTGAGCTGTGCACGTTCTTGCACGATTTTATGCAGTCGTTGCAACACTGGTTGGATGGCCTTATTCATGGGGTCGACATTTAGGACTTGCCTTGCATCACGATATGCTTCTTCATATCGTTCCAAACTTTCTAACGCTTGCGATCTTCTGAATAAAGTCTTGGGATCTGTAGGAACTATTTCAAGTGATTTATCACAATCACGTAATGCCTCTTCAAAATGGTCTTGTTTAAGGTACGCTGCAGCCCTATTTTTTAAGTATGTAGGCAGTTCCTTGTCATCCAGCGATGATAAATTAATCGCTTGCGTATAGTATGTGATTGCATCAAGCCAATTACCGTTTTTAAAAGCTTCATTACCTTTCTCTTTTAATTGCTGTGGATCTTCTACTTCTGAGGTCCCCATTTTTCACACTTGTAATTTACAACTTGTAACACCGGTTGAGGTTAATTCTACTTTTCACAGCATGGGAAGAAATAAGCATGCTTAGCCTAGTTCAGTTTATATAAGATAAATATAGAACGTTCTAGTTTCTTCCACGATTTTCTAAATATATCTAAATTTGGCACATTCTCGATAATTTGACACATGCCAACTTACACAGGTTATGTTATTGTTGGAGCCATCTGTTAGTTGTTTTTATGGTTATAAGAACTGTCAAATCATCCAATTTTATTTATATATTTAAACTAATAATAAATCTTTTGTACATTTTATCAAATCGCACGAATTTTAAAAAATGGTAAGTTCATTTTGGCACTTTGGTTTTTGGAAACTGTGGTATATTGCACGCATTCGTAGACTTAACCGTACTTTTTGTTATTTCTATTTGTCAGTTGTGCATCATTTTTGTAACATTTAAAATATAGTTATGGATAAGAAAGCGCAGTTAACTATTGTACAAAAAGTGCTCAAGGAATACCATGCTGTATTTACTCATCATGTGGAATGTATTTTAAATTCTCGAATACTCTTGGATGAAGACAATAATTTAATAATGAATTATTGGAGTAATTTAAATGAATACGAACAAGGATTTGATTACACAGGTTTAGTAACATATTCTGTTGCTGCATTTGGAGTATTAGCTTCGTTAAAATCAAATACATTGTTTCCATCTTTATGTGCAACACCGGCTGTTATCAATGTTTGTCGAAAAATCATACGATACACTGCGGAGCGTTCATATAAGAACAATTTCGTGGAACTCATTGAATATTTTAATCGAACGTATGATTTAAATCGTAGAATAATAGAGTATATGCAAATTCGTGATGGAGCTTTGCCTGAAAGTCCAACGCTTTTATTGAAATCCGGAAAACGGTTTGAGAAGTCCGCTATTAATTCTTTAATCGAGTTGTTGAAGTTTATAAAGGAGAGCACGACGGATATTGCTAATATTGTGCCAATTGCTGAAGCTGGATATGTGTATACGATCGATTGGAATTTAGAACAGTACGATACTGTTGATAGCAAAAATACTACGGAAATTTTGAGTGTGTATCAAAAACTTAATGACTTATATGTGTTGATGGTTTCAAATTTTTTGAGTTGCGTCGGGTTAAGTTTTTGTTTTTGCCTGTGGACCACTCCGAATTGGAACTTCAAGCGTATTTTAGACAAAACAATCCCCGCTCTGCTGAAACATTTAGAAACCTCGTATCGTGACACTCAGACTCATTTCAAAAACTTGCGTTTTTCTCTGTCGAATTCCGGGAGCAAACACACACAGAAAGATTTTGGGGCAACTTCAGGTTTCACGCAACAGTTGCATCGACCGTTAACGGACGTGCTAACGCACTTGCAAATTATGTTCGAGATGGTGAAGCAATTCGAAGTGGAACTGGAAGTTTGCGATCCTAAACTCGACACCGAGAGACTTTCGTTTGCCGTGGATGCACTGTGCAGACAGTTTTCGTTCTGCGACAGTAATTTACACACTTTCGCTCAGATGTTTGCGATACTCGCAAAACGTTCGGTTACGCAGAACGTAGAAGCCGTGGATATGCCCGATATTTTCGATCCTGTAACGGTCCAGAACGGCGCCAATACCGTGTTGATTCGTCATGATGATCCGGCCGAATTTTTGGAAGACGTAGAGTACAATTTGTCGATCCATGGGAGCGACGATGAGGACTTTTTCCACGAGCAGGCGAACTACATTGACGGAATGCCCACGGAATATCTCGAGTTAATGCTACACGAGCTTAAGATTCGTTTGAACGAACGCAAGGCTAAAAAAGGGGGTGTTGTTGGTAACGAATCGACAGAGCAGTCGTTGCCCACCGAGCCAGGGCTGGAAAATTTCTTTCCGAAAAGAAGAAAGTCGAAAAAACCCATGTCTTCATGGTGGGTAGCTACGAACGACGATAAGGCCCCGAAAGTAATTGAACTAGACGTAGAACAAGGTGAAGTGCTGCCACCACCTATCCCACCTCCATTACCCTCGTTTCCCCAGTCTTCGGCAATAAAAACTGGGCCCCTTCCCGCCCTAACAAACGATTATATAAGCTCCTCGGGGACCTACGAGTCTCCATTTACCACAGAAGACTCTTTAGATGTAAGTTCCCATTCTGGTTTTTTAAAAGCTGTTCAAAGTGTCGCTCAAAAGTTGAACCGCGAAGAAGAGGTGTTCGGTTCAGATCCGTCGGACTACTCCGAAGAGGACGACGATTGAACGCGTGTCCGCGCGATTTCAAGTGCCTTTGCCGCACCTTACAATAATTTTTTGTGTAGGAATTAGGATTGTTGTCTGTTTTGTGTTATAATTAGCTTTTAAAGTTCCAGTTTGGATTTAATATGTTCCCCGAGATACCTCGTCCGTTTAATACGACCTATCGATGTTATTCGGTCGCCATGCTGCCAGGAAACGAACGGCAGGACGTAGAACGGGGCGGAAAAAGTAAGTAACTCTAATTGGGCCTAGAGATAGGCTTAAATTATAAACAATGGAACATCTTTTGGCACTACTTTGGCATGCTTATACTCATTTGTTTTTCTTTTATGCTGCCATATTTAATTTTTTTTTAATTAGGGATATGGGTCATGTTAATATGTTGCATAAAAAAAGTTTTATAAAAAAACTGTAAAATGTCATGAGATGACTCAATATAGGTAAAGGCAGGCTATTTATTTGTTGTTTCCAATCTTTTGTTTTGTTGCCCCCCCCCCCGGGATCGAGTAAAAATGAAATATGTGAAAAACTTGTTAAAACAAATCATAAAAATTAAATTAAATTTACGTATATTATTATTTGTCTCTATGCTTTGCCCCCCCTGGAAAATTTTCTGCGGACACCCATGGGGGTGGCAATATCATACTGGGACACCCTGTATAATTTCGTTTGCCAATTTTTACCATTATCTGTTCATAACACTCAATATTTTTGTTAATTTTCACTGTCAAGAATCAGTCGAAACTCAAAATTTTTAATCAGACTGAGAATGTTTATGTGTACATTTAATCGTTTTTTTTTTTCAGTAATAATGCCTCCTTCAGCCCTAGAGCAGTTGACCAGGCTCAACATAAATTATCCAATGCTTTTTAAAATTACCAATAAGAAAACTACAAGAATTACCCATTGTGGAGTTCTTGAATTCGTTGCCGACGAAGGGAAAGTTTATCTGCCTCTTTGGGTAAGAAATCTCGTAATAATTTTTGCTCTCTAAAAGGTTTAACAAAGTATTTTAATCGTAAAATAACTTTGACATGAAATAAATGTTGTGATTTTAAACATTGAAAGCTTTTCTGGTGTTTAATGTGTATGAAATTTAACTTTTAGGCCCAATTGCACAAAGCAACACTCGAGTCTGATTGCATAGAAGCTAAACCCGGGATTAACACTGAGTTAACGCCTAAAACTAGGGATTAACTCAGGGTTAATCCCGGGTTTAGCTTTTATGCAATCGGGCCTTGGTGTTAAGATACATGAGTTAACTCCTAAAAATAGGCAATATCAGTGCAGGGATTTTGTCTAGTTTTAGGGGATAATATGGGTGTTAACATTGCTTTGTACAATCGGGCCTTGATGAGTCATTTAAGTGATCATTGTATTTTATATCTATTTGTATACTGTTGTGGCTAAAATTTAATTTCAAAATCGGGGTGGGGGGTAAACAAAAACGTTACAGGCAGCATTTTTTTTTTGCCTTTTGTTTGTTTAATAGTTTTTTTTTTTGCTCTCAATTTAGATGATGCATAATCTGGTACTGGACGAAGGCGACATCATTCAATTGGAGAGCGTGTCTTTGCCAGTGGGAACATTTGCTAAATTTCAGCCGTTATCGCCGGAATTTTTGGACATCACCAACCCCAAAGCCGTTTTGGAAAATTGTCTCCGCACCTTCGCATGTCTCACGGCCGGAGACGTCATAGCCGTCAAATACAACCAAAAGGCGTACGAACTTTGTGTTCTCGAGTGTAAACCTGGAAACGCCATCAGTATTATTGAGTGCGATATGAACGTAAGTAACTTTTTGATTTAAAGTTTTGCTTTATTTTTTGAACGTGTCTTTTGTTTTGTACTGGCCGTTGGCTTATTTGTTTATTGTTTTTAAAATTTTGGCCATTACCAATTTAATTTTTTATCATTGTCAGCTGCAGTGATTATTGGTCAAACATGTTTAGATATCAGAACTTTTTGATTAAAATAGTTTGAGCAAGCACAAAAATAACCAGAAACAAATGATAATTTGAATTTTTTTGTTTTATTTCTTCGTTTGTTTTTTATGGAAATTTCTTGAAGAAACACATTTTTGTTTTATCGAACACTGGTTTAATGTCGCGAAATTTTTTTGTGATATATGTTTTTAAAACTTTTATATACAGGGTGTCCCAGTTATCAGTCACAGCATGGAGATCTCGTAAATGGTTAGAGATACTGAGTTGGTTAAATGGGTTAAAATGATCTATGATTTAAGAGCAAATATTCTTTGGAAAAGAATCTTCAATATAATTTTTTTTTGCGTTATTGATAAAAAACAAAAGAATGACGTTTTCAATTTTTGCTTATAACTTGCTTATTTGAAATCATATTCAAAATATTTTTCGACATTATTAGGTCACTTTTTTGCGCAGATTTGAAATTTGTTGATGAATTTTACCTATCTTCATTTGTTTTTGTTATTTTAACACCAAGTTATTTTAAATACAGGTTGTAGTTGGCTGTGACACTTAATAAATACAATAATGTTGTGATAACTTGCTTGTTTAAAGATAAACCTAACAAGCCATACATCAATGAAACGAGAAAAACATTGTTTTTTCAATGATATCACAGCCAACTGCAACCCGTATTTAAATTAAGAAAGTTGATGTTAAAATAACAAAAACAAATGAAGATAAATAAAATTCATCAACAAATTTCAAATCTACACAAAAAAGTGACCTGATAATGTCGAAAAATATTTTGAATACGATTTCAAATAAGCAAGTTATAAGCAAAAGTTGAAAACGTCATTCTTTTGTTTTTTATCAATAGCGCGAAAATTTTTAATTTTTTTCAAGTTTTTTTTTAATAGAAACGTTGCTGTTTAAATATAGATCATATTGACCTAATTAACCATCTCTGTATCTCTTTACGAGATCCCCATGCTGTACAGGGTGGTCCAAATTTGATGGGATTACATGGGTTTACTATTGAAGATAGAGAAATGGTTAAATTACCAAAAATGGGCAGTTTTTTGGGACAAACTCAGAACCGTTTTCAAAAATATTCATCATTTCCGGTTTTTGAGCTAATCCCATCGAATTTGGTCCACCCTGTACAGTGTACATAGTAACCGGGACACCCTGTATATGGTGCTTTAAACATATTCTGTTATATTTGCAGGTGGAATTCGCGACACCTGTCGGATATGAGGAACAAGTTTATGAAAAAAAATCCGAGGAGGAATCTCTTGTCGATCCAGCAGATTTAATGCCCGAACCAGCAGGATTTGTAGCGTTCCGTGGCCAAGGTAATCGTTTGGATGGAAAACGTCGTAAGGATTCTCTTACTTCAGACGCTTCTAATCCTAAGCCAACCTACGTCAGGGGCATACCTGATTACGACTACGAAATAGGGACTTTACGGTTCTTAAGGCATCTATCCAAATCGGCTACCTCTACTAAAGAGGAAGAAAACAGTGAATTTAAAGCGTTTAGTGGCGCTGGTTTTAGTTTAAAGAAAAGGGACTAGTTTTTTTTAATATAAATATGATTATTTGTTTATATTTACATTTTATGTAGTTAAGTTAATGATTTCTTATGACTAAATTATTATTAATAAAGTATGTTTTGTGTATGTTGTTTGTTTATCTTAAATAAAAAAAAATAAAAACAAAATTTATTGTTTTTATAAGTTTTTGTTTTTGCACAGGTTTATGTGTTTATGAAGAAAGAAATTGAAGTACTCCTGTAAGCTAAAAGAATTTTTTTTTTAAGTAAAAACGTAAAAAAAAATGGTTAAAAGTGTCTTTCTTAGTTATGTGCAGTGCCGGATTAAGGAGCTGGCTGACCGGGCACCCACCTGGGATGCCAAATTAAGGCTGGAACTAGGGCCTTCGAGTCCACGCTTTTTCAAAAAAAAAGAAAGAACCAAGGATAAAAAAGGAGTAAATCAAATAAATTTACTTGGAGCACATCTAAAATTTCTCCCCTCCCCACGCCCGGCGACATCTCTTGCACCCCTAGTTGTAGGATAATTTATACAAAACTGGATTGGGTTGTGTCATTTTGTGGGTTTTAAGTTTGAATGCTATTTTTGAATGGATACATTTATCTTAGTAAATTTTGAAATAAATTGTTTTCTGTACAAAATAGCAGGAATATCATTTATACTGAAAAAGCAGCGAAAATAAATATCCAATATTCAATATTTGGGAATAGCAAAACCACATTCGTAAAAAATAAGTTTAATTATGAATCACTTATATTTCATTGTCTCTTGTTGAAATACTTCGTCCAGTTTAGAGACTCCAGTCTCTTCGTCAATGGTAGTGTAATTTATAAATAAGTTATGTTATACATTCATAAATCATAAATTATTAATTCAATAAGTGTATTCAACATTATTAAAATAGCTCTGATCAAGATACAAAAACCTATAACTGTTTTCATATTTGTAACGGAGATTTTTCGATTAAGAAAAGATAAGTGATATTGAATTAGGCATTAGGCAATTGCTATATCGAAATAAGGAGGTTTTACTTAATGTTCGCACCCTGTATGTAGTCTACATCAGTTTTAATTTAATTTAGTGCAAATCGCTACAGATTTTGTCCCAGATGTCGCCAGCTATCGGATGGATGGTCATTAAGTATCAATTTCGTAAATTTTTGGCCAAATTCCGAACATGGTCCAAAGTCCAAGTAGGAACACGAAGTTCGGAATAAAAAGGAAAAAAGTTTTGATTCAAGATTTTTGAAACGTTTTGCATTTTGTTTCGTATTAAAATAAACGATATTAATTGTAAAAAAGTTGCGAAGATAATTAATTACACTAAAATAATAGTGTAGAAGAGAATAGTAACTTTGTTTAAATAAAATTTAAGATTGTTTTGCTTCGGTTCAAAATACTGTAGCCAAAATTGACTTCCGCTTACCGATTAGGCCTTATTTTTTGTTTGATAAGTATTTAAGCGCCAATCCCACCCAAAAATTTGCGAAAATATACTCAATTGACTGTTAACCCGATAGCTGGCGACATCTTTAGCGAAATATTTCGAAATTTGCAAAAAGTTTTATTTCTATGCAAGTTCCCAACTGACCGAGTCCACTATACTTTATAAATTCATATTTGAGACATAAATAAAGCTTCGTTTAATTTTCATTGGATTTTTACTTATAAATGTCTCTCGACAGCAACCGATCCAAAAGCAATTTTTTAATAACTCATTCTCTATCACACATTTTTTTATTTCCATGCAAGTTCCCAACTGACCGAGTCCACTATACTTTATAAATTCATATTTGAGACATAAATAAAGCTTCGTTTAATTTTCATTGGATTTTTACTTATAAATGTCTCTCGACAGCCACCGATCCAAAAGCAATTTTTTAATAACACATTTTCTATCACAAATTTTTTTATTTCCATGCAAGTTCCCAACTAACCGAGTCCACTATACTTTATAAATTCATATTTGAGACATAAATAAAGCTTCGTTTAATTTTCATTGGATTTTTACTTATAAATGTCTCTCGACAGCCACCGATCCAAAAGCAATTTTTTAATAACTCATTCTCTATCACACATTTTTTTATTTCCATGCAAGTTCCCAACTGACCGAGTCCACTATACTTTATAAATTCATATTTGAGACATAAATAAAGCTTCGTTTAATTTTCATTGGATTTTTACTTATAAATGTCTCTCGACAGCCACCGATCCAAAAGCAATTTTTTAATAACACATTCTCTATCACAAAATTTTTTATTTCCATGCAAGTTCCCAACTAACCGAGTCCACTATACTTTATAAATTAATATTTGAGACATAAATAAAGCTTCGTTTAATTTTCATTGGATTTTTACTTATAAATGTCTCTCGACAGCCACCGATCCAAAAGCAATTTTTTAATAACTCATTCTCTATCACACATTTTTTTATTTCCATGCAAGTTCCCAACTGATCGAGTTTACTATACTTTATAAATTCATATTTGAGACCAAAATACAGCTTTGTTTAATTTTTATTGGATTTTTACTACTAAATGTCTCTCGACAGCCACCGATCCAAAAGAATTTTTTAATAACTCATTCTCTATCACAAATTTTTTTATTTCCATGCAAGTTCCTAACTGACCGAGTCCACTATACTTTTTAAATTCATATTTGAGACAAAAATACAGCTTCGTTTAATTTTTATTGGATTTTTACTACTAAATGTCTCTCGACAGCCACCGATCCAAAAGCAATTTTTTAATAACTCATTCTCTATCACAAAATTTTTTATTTCCATGCAAGTTCCCAACTGACCGAGTTCACTATACTTTATAAATTCATATTTGAGACAAAAATAAAGCTTCGTTTAATTTTTATTGGATTTTTACTTATAAATGTCTCTCGACAGCCACCGATCCAAAAGCAATTTTTTAATAACTCATTCTCTATCACACATTTTTTTATTTCCATGCAAGTTCCCAACTGACCGAGTCCACTATACTTTATAAATTCATATTTGAGACATAAATAAAGCTTCGTTTAATTTTCATTGGATTTTTACTTATAAATGTCTCTCGACAGCCACCGATCCAAAAGCAATTTTTTAATAACACATTCTCTATCACAAAATTTTTTATTTCCATGCAAGTTCCCAACTAACCGAGTCCACTATACTTTATAAATTAATATTTGAGACATAAATAAAGCTTCGTTTAATTTTCATTGGATTTTTACTTATAAATGTCTCTCGACAGCCACCGATCCAAAAGCAATTTTTTAATAACTCATTCTCTATCACAAAATTTTTTAATTCCATGCAAGTTCCCAACTGATCGAGTTTACTATACTTTATAAATTCATATTTGAGACCAAAATACAGCTTTGTTTAATTTTTATTGGATTTTTACTACTAAATGTCTCTCGACAGCCACCGATCCAAAAGAATTTTTTAATAACTCATTCTCTATCACAAATTTTTTTATTTCCATGCAAGTTCCTAACTGACCGAGTCCACTATACTTTATAAATTCATATTTGAGACAAAAATACAGCTTCGTTTAATTTTTATTGGATTTTTACTACTAAATGTCTCTCGACAGCCACCGATCCAAAAGCAATTTTTTAATAACTCATTCTCTATCACAAAATTTTTTATTTCCATGCAAGTTCCCAACTGACCGAGTTCACTATACTTTATAAATTCATATTTGAGACAAAAATAAAGCTTCGTTTAATTTTTATTGGATTTTTACTTATAAATGTTTCTCGATAGCCACCGATCCAAAAGCAATTTTTTAATAACTCATTCTCTATCACACATTTTTTTATTTCCATGCAAGATCCCAACTGACCGAGTTCACTATACTTTATAAATTCATATTTGAGACAAAAATACAGCTTCGTTTAATTTTTATTGGATTTTTACTTATAAATGTCTCTCGACAGCCACCGATCCAAAACCAATTTTTTAATAACTCATTCTCTATCACACATTTTTTTATTTCCATGCAAGTTCCCAACTGACCGAGTCCACTATACTTTATAAATTCATATTTGAGACATAAATAAAGCTTCGTTTAATTTTCATTGGATTTTTACTTATAAATGTCACTCGACAGCCATCGATCCAAAAGCAATTTTTTAATAACTCATTCTCTATCACAAAAATTATTATTCCCATGCAAGTTCCCAACTGACCGAGTCCACTATACTTTTTAAATTCATATTTGGGACCTAAAAACAGCTTCGTTTAATTTGTATTGGATTTTTACTTATAAATGTCACTCGACAGCCATCGATCCAAAAGCAATTTTTTAATAACTCATTCTCTATCACAAAAATTATTATTCCCATGCAAGTTCCCAACTGACCGAGTCCACTATACTTTTTAAATTCATATTTGGGACCTAAAAACAGCTTCGTTTAATTTGTATTGGATTTTTACTTATAAATGTCACTCGACAGCCATCGATCCAAAAGCAATTTTTTAATAACTCATTCTCTATCACAAAAATTATTATTCCCATGCAAGTTCCCAACTGACCGAGTCCACTATACTTTTTAAATTCATATTTGGGACCTAAAAACAGCTTCGTTTAATTTGTATTGGATTTTTACTTATAAATGTCACTCGACAGCCATCGATCCAAAAGCAATTTTTTAATAACTCATTCTCTATCACAAAAATTATTATTCCCATGCAAGTTCCCAACTGACCGAGTCCACTATACTTTTTAAATTCATATTTGGGACCTAAAACCAGCTTCGTTTAATTTGTATTGGATTTTTACTTATAAATGTCACTCGACAGCCATCGATCCAAAAGCAATTTTTTAATAACTCATTCTCTATCACAAAAATTATTATTCCCATGCAAGTTCCCAACTGACCGAGTCCACTATACTTTTTAAATTCATATTTGGGACCTAAAAACAGCTTCGTTTAATTTGTATTGGATTTTTACTTATAAATGTCACTCGACAGCCATCGATCCAAAAGCAATTTTTTAATAACTCATTCTCTATCACAAAAATTATTATTCCCATGCAAGTTCCTAACTGACCGAGTCCACTATACTTTTTAAATTCATATTTGGGACCTAAAAACAGCTTCGTTTAATTTGTATTGGATTTTTACTTATAAATGTCACTCGACAGCCATCGATCCAAAAGCAATTTTTTAATAACTCATTCTCTATCACAAAAATTATTATTCCCATGCAAGTTCCCAACTGACCGAGTCCACTATACTTTTTAAATTCATATTTGGGACCTAAAAACAGCTTCGTTTAATTTGTATTGGATTTTTACTTATAAATGTCACTCGACAGCCATCGATCCAAAAGCAATTTTTTAATAACTCATTCTCTATCACAAAAATTATTATTCCCATGCAAGTTTCCAACTGACCAAGTCCACTATACTTTTTAAATTCATATTTGGGACCTAAAAACAGCTTCGTTTAATTTGTATTGGATTTTTACTTATAAATGTCACTCGACAGCCATCGATCCAAAAGCAATTTTTTAATAACTCATTCTCTATCACAAAAATTATTATTCCCATGCAAGTTCCCAACTGACCGAGTCCACTATACTTTTTAAATTCATATTTGGGACCTAAAACCAGCTTCGTTTAATTTGTATTGGATTTTTACTTATAAATGTCACTCGACAGCCATCGATCCAAAAGCAATTTTTTAATAACTCATTCTCTATCACAAAAATTATTATTCCCATGCAAGTTCCCAACTGACCGAGTCCACTATACTTTTTAAATTCATATTTGGGACCTAAAAACAGCTTCGTTTAATTTGTATTGGATTTTTACTTATAAATGTCACTCGACAGCCATCGATCCAAAAGCAATTTTTTAATAACTCATTCTCTATCACAAAAATTATTATTCCCATGCAAGTTCCCAACTGACCGAGTCCACTATACTTTTTAAATTCATATTTGGGACCTAAAAACAGCTTCGTTTAATTTGTATTGGATTTTTACTTATAAATGTCACTCGACAGCCATCGATCCAAAAGCAATTTTTTAATAACTCATTCTCTATCACAAAAATTATTATTCCCATGCAAGTTCCCAACTGACCGAGTCCACTATACTTTTTAAATTCATATTTGGGACCTAAAAACAGCTTCGTTTAATTTGTATTGGATTTTTACTTATAAATGTCACTCGACAGCCATCGATCCAAAAGCAATTTTTTAATAACTCATTCTCTATCACAAAAATTATTATTCCCATGCAAGTTCCCAACTGACCGAGTCCACTATACTTTTTAAATTCATATTTGGGACCTAAAAACAGCTTCGTTTAATTTGTATTGGATTTTTACTTATAAATGTCACTCGACAGCCATCGATCCAAAAGCAATTTTTTAATAACTCATTCTCTATCACAAAAATTATTATTCCCATGCAAGTTCCCAACTGACCGAGTCCACTATACTTTTTAAATTCATATTTGGGACCTAAAAACAGCTTCGTTTAATTTGTATTGGATTTTTACTTATAAATGTTACTCGACAGCCATCGATCCAAAAGCAATTTTTTAATAACTCATTCTCTATCACAAAAATTATTATTCCCATGCAAGTTCCCAACTGACCGAGTCCACTATACTTTTTAAATTCATATTTGGGACCTAAAAACAGCTTCGTTTAATTTGTATTGGATTTTTACTTATAAATGTCACTCGACAGCCATCGATCCAAAAGCAATTTTTTAATAACTCATTCTCTATCACAAAAATTATTATTCCCATGCAAGTTCCCAACTGACCGAGTCCACTATACTTTTTAAATTCATATTTGGGACCTAAAAACAGCTTCGTTTAATTTGTATTGGATTTTTACTTATAAATGTCACTCGACAGCCATCGATCCAAAAGCAATTTTTTAATAACTCATTCTCTATCACAAAATTTTTTATTTCCATGCAAGTTTCCAACTGACCGAGTCCACTATACTTTTTAAATTCATATTTGGGACCTAAAAACAGCTTCGTTTAATTTGTATTGGATTTTTACTTATAAATGTCACTCGACAGCCATCGATCCAAAAGCAATTTTTTAATAACTCATTCTCTATAACAAAAATTATTATTTTCATGCAAGTTCCAAACTAACCGAGTTCACTATACTTTATAAATTCATATTTAAAATACAGCTTCGTTTAATTTTTATTGGATTTTTACTAATAAATGTCTCTCGACAGCCATCGATCCAAAAGCAATTTTTTAATAACTCATTGTCTATCACAAAATTTTTTATTTCCATGCAAGATCCCAACTGACCGAGTTCACTATACTTTATAAATTCATATTTGAGACATAAATAAAGCTTCGGTTAATTTTCATTGGATTTTTACTCCTAAATGTTTCTTGACAGCAACGATCTAAAACCAATTTTTTAATAACTCATTTGTTGTCACAAAAATTAAGGTTTTTATTTAAGATTCACACTGGCCTTGTCCAGTTTGTTTTATAGATTAATAACTGAAACACAAATACATTATCTTTAATTTTTACTGACATAATTTTATTAAGTTTCCGACTGGCCTAATATACTATGCATTTGCAAATACACTCATGGTTAATGTGGTGTTGTTTTCGTATTATATATGCTTGTTGGGCCCTTCCTAAAATATAATTTTATTTACAAGGTGTTGATGTACCAACTACATAGTTTATCACCTGCAAACGTCTTACGATCTCAGCCATTAATAAATGTATTATGCTTTTAGGAATTATAGCTTGAATTTCTGCTGAACAGTTTAAAAAGTGATCATTACATGGGGGTGAAAAACTACTTCCAGTTTGTGAATTTCTTCATCTAGACCTTGAACGGTCTGAAGATGTTTTGGATTCCTTTAAACGTAAAGAACATACTGCTGCGACTAAAATAAAAACATTCACAGATTGTTATGACACTGACTGTTATTGCCGAATTTAAAGCTATAGTCTGTCTCTAATAATATGCTACATCGTAATATCGTAATGATTGTCTTTGAATAAGAATCGCCCTTCACTGTTTCATTAACAGCTTTGATTAACAGAGGTTGTACACACCTGGATTGCAGCAGTTAAACTGCACCTCTGCCTTCGAAATTGAAACATATCATTTGCACATAGTGGTAATATTTATTGTAATGTAAAAAATTCAATAATAAGTTTAATAATTGTCTCGGGATTTCTTGGCGAGACCATGTATGTCACTTTTAATTCACAAATACGTCACCGAATTTCTCGGTGCGACCTCGTATGCTATTTTTTAATCACCTTGAATAACCTTCAAATCTTGTAGTTCAGAGAATCGCTGACAACTTTGGCCAAGTTTGACCGCAATTCGACCTTTAATTAGTTGCTGATTTTGCCACCAGTCTTTTTTGAAAGTAAACCCGATTGGTGGCTCCACGTTAGCAAAAATGACGGCAATATATTCAACTAAATATTACAAAGTTTATTAAAGGTGGTAAATACAAATCGACATACAAAATTTCGTCTAGAAATGAGGAAAAAAGGGTGAAAATTTGGTGTACATGTAATTATTGCTTTTATGCGTCAGTTTAGAAACGATTTTTCACAATTACTTTTTACAAAATGCATTTGTACTTTTAGTTTCTTTTAAAACGGCCAAATCAATTTTTACAGCTCTTCTAAACTTTGAAAAAAGTTCAGTGTATATTATAGCCTTGCATTTTATTTTGTAAAATATCCAAATGTTTTGCAATGGTCTTTATATTTTCTGAAATTGTTAGGGACACCATTAGTAATTAAAAGTTTTGAAAAATATTCCAACGGTATACCTTATGTTGTAGTAATAAAAATATTTCGCAGGTACTTTTTATTGAATTATTTAACATTATATAACTGAAAAAAGATAAGTAAGATGTTATGTACACATTAAGATTTATTATTTACTTTTGAATCAATCTATGGTTTACGAAAAATTACAATTTTTCGCTCAGATATTCCCTCGAAGCTAAATCACTGTTGGTGTTGCAAATGCTGGTGCAACCTTCTTCTATCTTCTATGGGTGCAACCAGTAGGTATATCGACTCTGACAAGCATGGCAACCACTTTCCTGTGCTTTGACAACTAGAGTGACTACAACGACTATTATTTCGTGAGTCGCAAATTTCTATGAACTCCTCAGCTAACAGCCTATCCCAGGCTGGTGTATGTGCGAGCCACTTTTTCGGTAGTAACGACCTTTTCCTTAGATTTTGATCTTTATTTTCTTGGTTTTTCTTGAGGAGGTGAAAGTCTGTGGACAGGGGCGGATCTAGGTTTTTCGGGGCCCAGGGCTTATTGATGTCCAATGGGGCTCCATTTTTTTTAGATTAAGAATCTTTAAATTGGGGTTTAAAATTCATTTTTAATAACATCAAAATCGGAGTTGAAATGAATTTATTTATGAAATAGTGTTAAAATTAAACAAGTATTAGGTACTATGAATTATCATTATTATTATATTATTAATATTAGCTATTTTTTATTATACGATAAGAGCTCATTGTTAATGAAAAAGTATTAAAAATATATAATTAAATTTTTGTGGTCTCTTGACAATTGGGGGCCCAGGGCTTAAGCCCTACTAGTCGAGTCCCTATGTAGATCCGCCCCTGCTTAGAAGAGTGTTGGGAGGAAGGAAAACAGAAGAAGGGTATGAGAGAAGAACAAACAGGGAAATTTA
Organism: Elmis aenea; assembly: GCA_947652605.1. Lineage (NCBI taxonomy): Eukaryota > Metazoa > Arthropoda > Insecta > Coleoptera > Elmidae > Elmis > Elmis aenea. The sequence continues at coordinate 7,945,765 of OX393583.1, read as the reverse complement.
TGAGATATATAACAAACCAGCAATTGATTTAGTAATAAAAAGCTAAAAGATTACAGTGCTTGGGTCATGTTGAAAGAATGGCAGATGAAGGAACACCAACAATATACCTAATACAATCTTGGTTTCCGGGTTTGGAACCGCGTCTTCTATATTTAGAAGTAGTTGACGTTTCGACCATTGTGTCTTGGTCTTTTTCAAAACGACTAATTTGTGAGGGATGTTGCTGGGTTTATATATCCAGCTTGTGGAGGCGTGGCGTTCCGCTTGATGGATTTGTTCTTCCTCAGTGATTTTGTGATGACTGGTTTCCAGATGTTTGGGAGTTGTATGCCTGTGTCTCTGTTGTAGTTGTTTGGGTTCTTGATGATTTCCAATGATTCTCGATATAATCTTGGCCAGAAATGGTTTGCGCGGGCCAGTAGTTTTGTTTCTCTGAAGAGGATGTTGTGTCCTGTACCCTGGGCGTGTTCTGCTACCGCTGATTTATCGACTTGTTTTCTTGTTGTTTGTCCTTCGTGTTCTTTGAGACGCGTTTGTATACTCCTGCCAGTTTGTCCTATGTATACTTTTCCACAGGAGCAAGGTATGCTGTATATTCCCGCGTGGTGTAGTCCTGTGTCGTGTGTTCTTCTTAATTTATTCGAGAGCTTCAAAGGAGCGTTGAAAACGGTTTTGATTTTATGTTTTTGTAGAAGCTTTGATATTTTGTTAGTCACTCCGCTGATGTAGGGCCACAGCGTTGCGTATTTAAATACTTCAAAATTAAAAAAATTATGATATGTAACAATATAAATTGTTAATAAAGTATTTACTGCCACGATCATTAATTAAAAACTATTTTTTAAAATCTTGAATCGGAGAAAAATGGCTGAAATTGAAAATCTTGTTTTTTTTAAATAAAAAAATTAAAATTCTGAATATGTTTTAGCATTATATTATAAAATTTACTTGGGGCCCATCTAAAATTTCCCCCCATCCCCTCTCTTGCTCCCCTAGTTGTAGGATAATTTATACAAAACTGGATTGGGTTTTCATTTTGTGGGTTTTAAGTTTGAATGCTATTTTGAATTTTAAAATAAATTGTTTTCTGTACAGAATAGAAGAAATATTATTTACATTGAAAAAGCAGCGAAAATAAATATCCAAATATCCAATATTTGAGAATAGCAAAACCACATTCGTTTAAAATAAAATATAAATAAGTTTAATTATGAATCACTTATATTTCATTGTCTCTTGTTGAAATACTTCGTCCAGTTTAGAGACTCCAGTCTCTTCGTCAATGGTAGTGTAAATTATAAATAAGTTATATGTTATACATTCATAAATTATTAATTTAATAAGTGTATTCAAAATTATTGAAATAGCTACTGATCAAGATACGAAAACCTATAACTGTTTTTAATATTTGTAACGGAGATTTTTCGATTAAGAAAAGATAAGTGATATTTAATTAGGCATTAGGCAATTGCTGTATCGAAATAAGGAGGTTTTACTTAATGTTCGCACCCTGTATGTAATCTACACCAGTTTTAATTTAATTTAGTGCAAATCGCTACAGATTTTGTCCCAGACGTCGCCAGCTATCGGATGGATGGTCATTAAGTATCAATTTCGTAAATTTTTGGCCAAATTCCGAACATGGTCCAAAGTCCAAGTAGGAAACACGAAGTTCGGGATAAAAAGGAAAAAAGTTTTGATTCAAGATTTTTGAAACATTTTGCATTTTGTTTCGTATTAAAATAAACGATATTAATTGTAAAAAGGTAGCGAAAATAATTAATTTCACTAAAATAATAGTGTAGAAGAGAATAGTAACTTTGTATAAACAAAATTTAAGATTGTTTTGCTTCGGTTCAAAATACTGTAGCCAAAATTTTCTTCCACTTACCGACTAGGCCTTATTTTTTGCTTGATAAGTATTTAAGCGCCAATCCCACCCAAAAATTTTCGAAAATATACTCAATTGACTGTTAACCCGATAGCTGGCGACATCTTTAGCGAAATATTTCGAAATTTGCACTAAAAGCCAGCGCATGAGTCTTATTTCATTTCAAGCAATTATAATAGCATACGAGGACCGGTCTTGAAGTAAAACGTTGGCGGATTATCATGGATATCGCAAAATAAATTCCTGTTGAAGCAAGGGGCGCCTGGCATTAAAAAAAGAACATGGAACCTCTGTTTGAAAGGCACATAGATGATTATTTTTGTGTCACCCTGTATATAAATCTCATTGTTTCAGCATTTTCGCTTTCTTAAAAATTTTACCCAATATATAAATTTATTTTCTACACTTGTTTTACATACAGAATTTTTTTTAAGAGTTTATTAGGATTGGTACACCCCCTATAATAATTTCGTAATATTTTAAACACAATAAAAGTATTTTAAATACAATAACTGCACCTAAAAAATATTTTTGAAACGGTTCTAGTTAAACAGTTCAATTTTAACATTAAAACCGAACAAGTACGTTTAGACTTTTAGAGGAATAAAATAATATGTATGAAAAATATTAAACACTTTAAAAAAACATTTAATTAATTAATTCTGGCACACCCAGTACAAACTAAAACATTACAAAAAGTTCCAATTAAAACAGCATTAAATATAATTATTATAACATATAGCACCCATAATCAAACAGCTTCAATATTATTTGAGTGTATTAAAATTCCAGTACACCAGGTATGTATTTATCAATTAATGTTTGATAATATGGCCACAGGCTCTGTATATCGGGAATAATTTCACTCTTTGTGTATAAATCGTATTTGCTGAAAAAAAAAATTAATTAATTTCAAGCTATATTCAAAAAAACTTTTACATTTTGAGCTTTGTTAACAAATCAGCATTAGTTACAAAAAGCTTTGTAATAGATATGAAACAACAAACAACAGCATCAAAAGAGGAATTTATTAAAAAGTTAAAATTGAACACATCGTTAGATATCGATTTGAATTAATGGGTTTATAGACCTTTGGACTTACTAACACAATTTCACACAAAAAAGTTAAAAACGTGCAATCTTTTTAAGTATTTTTCAATTATTTCAAAATAAGTTTATTATGATCAACTTTCAAACTCAAAATATCTTATATCACCTCTCACTTACGCAAAGAGGTTGCTTTCATAGCCGACAGATATCTATTTGAATTTTTGCGAATGAAATATAAACAAAACCATTCAAATGGCTTTTTTAGAATCGTGTTTTCAGATAATTCAATTAAACACAAGCATATACAGGGTGTTTCTTAAATCATGCGAAAAAATTCGGGAGGTGATTCCTTATCGAAAATTAAGGGGGGCTTTTATTTAATCTTTTTCCGTATACGTCTCCTTTCGGAGTTACACCCTCCCAAAGGGAAGCGGTAAAATTAGGTTTTATGTTATTTCTCGAAATTGGATAAATGTAGGAGAATGATATATGATAGATGTTTTATACTTATTAAAAGGTTTCCCATACTAATATTTTTGAACATCTCCCACCTTCACAGGGGGCTGAAAAGTGCGACCCCTGTTGGGCTTTTATCAGAACTTTTTGGTGGGTTGAAATTTTGCAGTTTTCTCAAATAAAGAGAATTTGAATTAAATAAAACTATAGGTTTTGCAGGAAAAGTTAACAAATAAAAAAGTTTCTAAATAAATCAAGCTTTCAAAAGAAATTTTTAAATTGCAAAATTTTATCCCACTAAAAAGTTCTAATTGAAAAACCAACAGGAGTCGCACTTCTCCCCTGTGAAGGTGGGAGATGATTAAAAATTTTATTACTATGGGAAACCTTTTAATAAGTATAAAACATCTACCAAATATCATTCTCCCACGTTTACCAAATTTGAGAAATAAAATAAAAACCTAATTTTACCGCTCCCCTTAATGGGGGTGTAACTCCGAAAGTATAAGAAAAAATATATAAAAATCCCCCCTTACTTTTCGATAGGGAATCACCTCCCGAAGTTTTTCGCAATATTTAAGAAACACGCTGTATATGATTGTGTTTTAATTTTAATTGAATTATCTGAAAACACGATTCTAAAAAAGCCATTTGAATAGTTTTGTTAATATTTCAGCCCTTTGTAAAGGTGGAATATGAATGAAGATATATAACTATGGAAAACCTTTTAATAAGTACAAAACATCTACCAAATATTATTCTCCCACATTTACCCAAATTTGAGAAATAAAATAGAAACCTAATTTTACCGCTCCTCTTTAGGGGGGTATAACTCCGAAAGGAGACGTCTAAGGAAAACATTTTATATAACAGAGCCCCCTTAATATCCGGTAAAGAATCACCTCCCGAATTTTTTCGCAATATTTAAGAAACACCCTGTATAATACATGAAAATTAAATAGTTTAGGCTAAGTCATTTTAAAACTTTGTTTTAAACCATTCATTGGTTTATGCTATGTTCAGTAACTGAAATTTAATTTAAAAAAGCCATTTTGTCACAGATAATACTCTTATTGAAATAATATAATAAAATACCAATAGCAATAGCATGTTTATCTTTTTCAGATCTGCCGACTTAATTTGAGTCGACCATTGCCATTTTTTAAATGTCTATTTGTGTTATATCGTTGTAATGAAAATTTGAATACACAGAAACATTTTAAAGTACTTTTTGGGGAAGAAAAATAGATAACATTTTCGATTAAATTGGTAATGCACTAGAAGTGCAAAATACTGTCCTTAACGACATTAACAACTTTAAAAAATTATTAAATTATTTTCTTATGAGTTCGAAATACACTGAGGATAATTTTTTTTGACAAAAAATTAAATCAATTCTAAATAAATCGTTAAATTTATTCATTTAACTCTAGAAACATGGTTCCCAAATTTAAAAAATTACTTAACTTTGAATGGAGCTACTTAATTCTAAATACTGTGCTTTAAAAGGTTAAGTTACCAATAACTTAAAAAAATTAGATTCTCCTTATTATTTGTGTTATTTTTTGTAACTTTGTTTCACTGATTGACTGACTAATTCTTAGCAAGTTTCAAACCAAGTAAATGTTATAAGTTAATAATAAAATGGTGCTTACTTAAAGTCCTGTACCCATTTTATCATTTTTTTGTCTTGTTCGGTCTCAAGATGTGAGTAGTCTCCGCTGTTGTGCCAGGGATAGAAGCTGTGGTATTTAATCATGTACAAAGCCTCTTCGGGGAGAGTGGTTTTATTATGTTTTAGTACCCAATACAGATATTCATCGTGACCCCAGGACATCAAAAGTTTATCTATACCGCAGTTGGGTTGGTACATTCCATACTTTGTGCTAAAATTTGCATAAAGCTTAGGTAAACAAAGACGATTAACATAAAATAATTGGTAATTTTTAAATGCATTACTTTAAGTTGTGGCGATAATGAAATAAGCATTTGAACCAGGTTATTAATCGTTATTTTATATTTTTTAATAATTGAAGTATACTAAACTCGACTTTTCCAGAACTAATAACATCAATTAAAAAAAAGCCCAAGAACCAATTAAGTACATGTAGAGATAATTTGCAGTGAATATTCTAATTTTTGTTAAAGACAAAGATTATTTTTACAGGGAACATCAGCAATGATTATTTTATTTATTTAATCGTACGTCCCTCTACCGTCAGGTGTAGGAGTGAAGATCAGCAATGATACAATGAGAAAGAGAAAAAAAGGGAAGATGTAAAAAAAGTCAAATCAATTGAGATAATTTCAGAAAGTTGGGACCCAAAAATGGGATAGATAATGAAGGTTGAAGGGAAAAATAGTAGAGAAAGATCAAGCACAAAATGAAATTAGGAAGGGAGGCAGAGATTTGATGAAAGAAGAGTCGATTTAGACGAGGTGGCACATTTAGCAAGGATGGAAAAAGTGGAGAAATGTATCAGGGAACTAGAAAAACTTCGGCACCAAAAGGTGTAAGAAAACCTGATTGAGAAAAAAAAGAGAGACAATGTTAAAAGATAGATGGTTTGACTTACTTGTACAAAGGGTTCTCCCCATCAGGATTTTCCAAAAACGAAGTTTCTCTGTAAACGATGTTATCACTCCATTCACAGCCGACTACAAATGTATCTCCAACGACACACCATTGTGGTTCATCATAAAAGGCCATAACCTGAGAATTAACACAAAAAATGTAATTAAAAAACAAATCTACAATGTATGTTTTCCAATGTGGTGTCAACTAATTTATTAAAAAATACTCCTAACTGTTTGACTAAAAAACTTGTCAAAATGTACCTAAACCAAAGGTACTGGTACGGTTAACGAGTAGAAGCAGAGTGTAGAGCTTAAGATTTTTCTTCGCAATTTTACATCAAGTAATTAACCAACCTTGCCTAAATCGTGAATAAGCCCAGTCAGATGAAACCAGTCCAAATCTGGATGATCTTCCCGAATTTTCTCTGCAGTTTGGAATGCATGAACGATGTTAGGAATATTCACATCTGGATCACTTTCGTCCACCAGCTCATTAAGCTTCTCCAGAGCATCGCGTATGGTGGACTTGAAATGGGAAAAACTTAACCATTTTTCCATTTGCTCTAGAAAATGCGTACAAATACATGCTACCAATAAACTGTTAAATTAACATGCACTTTGTATTTTTTTAAATGTTGTTTGTTATTAGATGTAGCAAAAAAATGAGCGAAAACACTAAAAAATTTATGTTTGTCGTTTAGAATTTAGTTGTTTGGAATTGCTTTTTTGACGATATAAATTTACAAATGATATTAATACAATCTTTAAATATTGTTCGGTGTTTATAGCGAATGATGCAATTTTTCCAGAGAAGTGCTCACAACTTGTTTTTTGTAGAAATTGATTGGTTTATTTGATCTCAAAGTTCCCATTATTTCAATTATGTATGAAATTTTTTTTACATAAAATTAATATTTTGGAATTTACTGTTAGTTAAATAAATTGTATTAGCCAAACATTTATTAGTGGTATTAAAATAAACTAGATAAAAAGATACCTTATAGTTTATAAAAGTAAAATTTTCAAAATTAAATATGTTAATACAGTTTTGAATAAAAACAACAATAACAAAAATTTTAGTGAGTCTCTATAAGTGAAAAAAAGCTTTGGAATTTAGATATACATACCTTTATCTATTAATAAATGGACTATGCAAAAATATTGGGTCGTGATTGGTCAAGAAGAAATAAAAATGAAGTCATTAATGAAGTGAGTGAGAAAAACTTTACCATTTTTGAATTTTAAAAATATATGTATATGACAGCATACTTAGTAAACTTTGTTTAGCAATGTATTCCATATTAAAATTATAAGAAAATAAAAAAAAAAGCGAAAAAGTAAGGGCTCAGCCGGGATTTGAACCCGGGACCTCTCGCACCCAAAGCGAGAATCATACCCCTAGACCACTGAGCCTCCCATGGTTTCGTGCGGTTTGCACAAATGTTATATGTTACACTTACTTTTAACAAAGTCTACAGTTTGATTTTTGTGCATTTCATGGTAGGTCCTTCGAACTCGTTCTTTGATCGGGTCATTATCATCTATCGTATAATCTCTAAACTGGGCTAAAGGTTTAGCAGCAAAAGACGACTCTGGACGTAGCAGTTCCGAAGGATCTATTATTTTTATTGTTTTAGAAGCCTGTAAAATTTCTTGAATGTATGCACTGCTGTTGGTAAAATGTTATTTAAACGTTTATAATAACGTTTAAAACAATCAAAACACACTATCTGTTCCTTAACAAATCCGTAACAACAATTCAATATATAAATAGAATAGATAACCTTGAGTGAAATAATAGAAATTCCTTATCATATAGGGCAAATTTTTTAAAGGGGCAGCTTTTTCCAAATTTGATGGTCATGGTAGTTCTTAAGATAAAAGCCTTTTTAATGGTGATGGTGGGGTGTTAAAGCAAATCTTTTAATATCATTAACTCTTAAGTCCTGCTGACCATAAACGTGTTAAAAAAGATCAACGATGAAAATTTTATAATTGAAATGAAATACATGCAGATTTTTATTCATTGCCTAAAATTTAAATATTAAAGAAAATTTGTCCATATATTTTTTATAGATGGTTGATGCATAGGTACCTAATTTAAAAAATTGAGCTTTGGCTATTAAATTCTATTCGCAAAGTGCAAGTGCATATGAACTATTTTTTATTATTAGAGTACATTTAAACAACATTTACAAATGGATTATGTTATCAAAAATAGTGATATGTATTATAATTTTTTTAATACATCGTTTAGGTTTTATCTTGGATTTTGATGAGTAGGAAAATTTATATGTACATGGGTATGTATGGGTAAAGGTGAGTACAATGTTAAAAAGAGGCTTTAAAAGAAGTCTATAGAAAAAATGAATAATATAAGTAGGCAAAAATAATTGAAAAAATCTGCTTATAAACACATCATCACACAAAAGTAGAATTATTTTTTGATTTGCTTATCATGGGGACTAAAATGTTTTTACTTTGAAAAAGAACTGTTAGACAATAATTGCTAGTAAATAGTTTAAAGATAAAAATAAAAAAAACGTTTAGTCATGTACAACTTAATTGATGTAATAGGTCAAAAAAGTTTGAAATCATTTAAATATCTGTGCGATTCGGTGGGCAAATAAATTTGAAACGATATGTTTGATTTATTTTGTTAAAGTTATGTCTTTTACTATAAAAAAAATTAAAAAATTGATCATGTTTTGGTACCAATTTGAAAAAATCGGCGTTATATTAAAAGTGTTTTAATTAAAAATCAAGTGTATAAACATTTTTGTTAAACTAATGGACAGTTTTGTTTACCCTAATAATACAATAAAATACAAACATAGATTAACAAACTCTAATTAAAATATTTGAGCTTCATTTAACTATTTCAGATATAAACTCATTGATCTTAACTGATTAAATTAGAATAAAATGGCACAGGTCTATACGAAACAATAAAATATTCCCTTCGTGATATGTAACTGTCAATTATAACAAAGTTTTTAATGTTATATCTCTTGTTATGAAAAAATGTATTGAGTTTACCTACAACAATAATATTTTTGTTGTACCTTTTGCCTTTCTGCTATATTTTCGTAAACACAGACACATTTTAGTTATTTAAATTGGATTCTGGGAGTCGTAGTAGCTAAAAACCTTTTTTTTGTTTACAATAAGTGATTGTTCATTGAAACGAGAAACACAAATGTTATATACAGGGTGTTTCTTAAATATTGCAAAAAACTTTGGGAGCTAATTTCTTATCGAAAATTGAGAAGGGGCTTTTATATTTTTTTACTATTTTTCTACCAAACGTTGTTCTTCTACATTTCTCCAAATTTGAGAAATAAAATGAAAACCTAATTTTACCGCTCCTCCTTTGGAGGGGTGTAACTCCGAAAGGAGACTTCTGAGAAAATAAATGTATGTAAAAGCCCCCTCCTCAATTTTCGATAAGGAATTACCATCCACAGTTTTTCGCAATATTTAAGAACATATCTAATTTGACGAAGTAATAAAATCAATAATCGACTGTTAAATATTCGTAAACTAGTAAAAAACTGATGGCACTAGTTTTCTCGGCAGTTATGCTCAGAATTAACAAAAATTACTTAAAGCTTTTAACAGCAAAATAAGCTTCATATAATAAATAATAGCAACAATTTATTTTTTGTTTCTTTTATGTTTCTTTTATGTTTACTGTGCACCTTTGAAAACATCTGCGTTTAATTATTATATTCAACTTTCTGCTAATTTATTTGAATCCTTATCTCTTAAATTTAGCGAAATATCTATGTGAGTTCAATTTAAGTACTGTGCACTATTAATAACTTTTGGATTTTCTCATACAAAATCCGTACTGAACTGTTACAAATATTTTTCTTTAATTACAGGGGAAATTTTATTGCTTTAAAATTGTTTAGAATAGAATTTTGAAGCGAAAGGTTTTTTTATTCACTTATTTTTCATTTATTGATAATCCTTTTTAATATTTTCAGTTTTATGCAAAAAATTAGCCTTGGGTAAGTAAGATTTTTGTTTTTCTAAATTATGAAATTAAGTTTGCCATTCACAACAAAACATTTTGAAAACAAAAATAATTTATTAGCGGTAGTAGGTAAAGATGTTTTAAATCAACAGTTTTTAAATTACAGTACAGGGTGGTCCAAATTCGATGGTATTACATGTGTATCTCACTTAATATTCAAGTTAGAGAAACGGTTAAATTATCAAAAATATGCAGAGACAAACTCAGAAAAATTTTCAAAAATATTCCATCAATTTTGGTTTTTGAGTTATTAGAAAAAAGTGTTTTTTTTGCCATATTAATAATGTGTCATATCTCCGTTATTGTTGTAAATATCGAAAAAAATTATAAAGATTATTTTTAGATATTTTAATGTAAATTCAAAAATTATAGTAGGCTGTGAAAACAAAAACAAACAAGGTGTTAAACCTTTAAAAACTCATTTGGTACAAGTTACGAAGGTTTTACAATTTGTTGTTGTGGTAAACATTATAAATATTTGAGCATCAGAGTAAAACTAAAAACCTTCGTAACTTGCGTATTATTGAAAATAAATACATCAACTCTTATATATTTGGAATGAGAAAAAAATAAGGAATTTAAATAAGTCATATCCAACTATAGCTTCTATTTAAAAAAAAGGTAAGTTTGTGTCATAGCTTTTTAATGGCCAGCGTATTTTTTTTAGTGTAATCGAATTCTAAATAAAAATATCTAAAAATGATCTTGATACATTTTTTTAATATTTATGACGGAGATATACATTATTAATATAACAAAAACAAAAACTTTTTTTTCTAATAACTCAAAAACCGGAAAGGATAAAATATTTTTGAAAACGGTGCACATTTTTGGTAATTTAACCGTTTCTACATTTTAAATATCAAGCGAGATACCCATGCAATCCTATCAAATTTGGACCACCCTGTACGTACTAATAATTATTTAAAAAAAAAACAAATCTCGAAGTGTTTATCTTACCGGGATTTTCATTTTGCCACTTTATTTTCACAGAAAAAAAACCTCACTGTTGACTCGTAAACCGACCAATAACTAGTCAACACTTTTCGATTCCGACGAAGTTTAAATACACATTGCGTTAAACATCGATATTTATCAAAACAATATTATTTATTTTAATTTAGTAATATTGGTAGGAGTTACGATGTTTGTTAATGGATGTAATTTAAGATGTTTGTTATCAATAATATTAAGTAAGCAAGTCGCTATCAAACGTTAAAGGTCATGCCAACGTTGATGAATTGCAAGAGCGGCAATTTGGATATTGTTTTGTTTTGCAAGTGCTTAAGTAATTTTTCTGTTGCAGCCGATCCGTACTTGCGACTATTCGATTTACGTCCGTCGCAAAGGCGCCTTTTTTATACAAGCTGTAAACAAAATTAGTCACATTTTATTACATAATTATTGTATGCTTTATGAATATCAACCTACAAATATTTTTGTTAGATTTTGGCACTCTCAACAGTATTAGAATTTGGGGCTCTTTCGGAAAAACCAATCTGTTATTTAAGCACTGTACAGAAAAACATACCGATTTGTATTTCATAAAACTCTCTTTTCGACGTTTCAGAATGTTTTCATTCGCTCATCAGGGCTCTAACAATAATAAATGCTATATATATACAGAAGAATATGATGAAGAAATTATAAATATACTAAAAATCGTAGAAAGTTGCCGGTTTACTGGACCAATTGGAGCGTCAAGAAATGGCCTGGTCTGGTATACGGACGGGTCAAAATCGCAAAATGGCACAGGTTGCGGAATATGGGAGCTGCACAACTAAGACAGGGCACATCTGTGAGCCTTGGACAGTGTGCAACCATATTTCAAGCCGAGGTGTACGCTATGCACTTATGTGCAGATACACTATTAAGAAAGACATTTTAATGATAAAAGAATCTTCATAGTGTCCGACAACCAAGCAGCGTTAAATGCTCTTGGCTTGTCGGAAGTAAACTCAGGACTTGTTCCAAGCTGCATCCGGGCACAACGTGTTAGGAAGCAGGAATAATGTTAAACTGGTATGGTGCCCAGGGCACACTGATACACCAGGGAACGAGAAGGCAGATCGTCTAGCCAAAATTGGCAGAGACACCTTTCTTCGGACCAGAACCCGCAGTTGGTACATTCTATGGAACAGCCAAGCGATGTCTTAATGACATATCAATACAGGAGCATAAAGCTCAATGGAAAAAAGTTGCAGGAGAAGCCCCCTCTAAGGCCATCCTGTCAATGGTCTCCAAAGAAAAGACAGAAGAAATGCTCAGGATGAGCAGAGTTGACATCAGAGCAGCCAGAGGACTCGTCACAGGACACTGTGGGCTAAACAAACACTTCTACATAATAGGGCTCCTAGAGACCGATATATGCCGAGAATGTGGCGAAAAAGAAGAAACCAAGTAATATGTCAGTGCGAAGGATTCACACACTATCGGCGCAGACTTTTGAGGATGGAAAAAGCCAACCAAGAAGAGTAAAAAAAAACACCCTTAAAGAAAATCCTGGAGTTTTTCAAAAACCAAGGACTTCTTTTAGGGGATATCATAAAAGGGTACAACAGACCAATAGGCCGCAGTACAGGAACCCGAAAGGGGACCACTTCCGCGGAAATAAGAAAAAAAAAGAGAGAAAATTGGAGAAGCAGTAAAAAGGATGAGAAACGCGAAGAGTTCAGAAATAGGTGACATTTTGACAGAACTCTGGAGAGTAGAACTAAACAGTGCAGTGGCAGTATTCTCCATTGATCCAAGGAGGATGGGAGCAAGAACAAACGCCAAAATAATAGAGTAAAGAAATACTAGTGAAGCTGCACAAGAAAGGAGATATTAAAGACTGTGAGAACTGGAAAGCCTAACATTACTATGTACGGTAGAAAAAATAATGGCTTTCGTCATATACCAAATCAGAATGGTGGCAGAGAATAAACTAAGGCAAGTACAACAGGTTTTAGAAGAGGAAAGTCATGCATAGATCAAATAGCCACAACCAGACTTTTGATAGAACAAGCAGTGGAAAAAAACACGAAGCTTTCGCTAGTTTTTATAGACTTTGCGAAAGCTTTAGAGAGTATTCGACAGAAACAAGTATGGAAGATTTTAATAAATTTTGGAATACCGCATAAAATCATACAACTAATAAACATGATGTACAAAGAAGTAACTTGTCAGGTATTGCACAAAGGAAATCTGCTTCTATACGTCTTCATTTCAATTGGTCTTCTACCTTTTGCTTTGTACTCGAGGAATTTCTTGGGGAGTCGTTGTTCGTCAATTTTAATTGTGGAAAAAGCAATGAGGTTTTATTGATTTTTCTTTAATACAACAAGTATAGCAAAGATACATCTTCATTGTAGTAAAGATTCGGTGATCTTTTTAATTTGAGCTTTATACAAGGTGGCGCAAAAGTCCTCACTCGATTTCTTAAGGCAGTAACTTTGTAAATAAAAATAATTGGTTCTGTTTATTGATTATGTTTATTTAGACAATTAATTTTTTTTCCATTAAGTCGCGAATACTATATCAGTCAAGTGGCCGCCGCCAGAGTTGATGCACATTTGGGCTCGTTTTATAGCATTTTTCATCTGCGATCTGCCAATAAATTGATCACTTCTTGTAGGATGTTCTCCTTTAGGGCTTCCAAGGTTTGTGGCTTGTTCGTATAGACCCATGATTTCAAAAATCCCCAAAGAATAAAGTCTAAAACTGACAAATCGGATGATCTTGCGGGCCAGTGCAAATCGCCAAAACGAGAAAGTAAGCGTCCGGTAAATGCTTGCCTCAAAATGTCCATTGTCCATTGTTCTGTGTGTGTGGTTTACACTTTGCAGGGAAACATCCTCAAGTCTTTCAATAAAATTCGCTGGTAAGACCGTCTACTGATGCCCAATTGCGTAGCCCGTCGCCTGGTGGATGTTTCAGGGTCTTTTTGGACATCTGCAGCCACACAGAGTATTTTTTGACTAAACGGCTGCTCCGGGGCCGACCAGATCTGCTACGGTCCCGTGTTTAACCAATCTCCTCGAGGCGAGTGGCTTAAGGCCTCAGTGTTTACCCAATTGGTGCCACACGACCAGGAAATCGACGACGAAATTCACGTTGAGCCGAAACCACGACCGATTATTTGTTAAAAACATTGTCACAATTATTCCTCGTTCTTGACGAGTATAGGGATCCATTGTTTGTCTATGTGTATTCCGCTTTTGTTTAATGTCAAAATCGCGATGAGTTAAGATCCCAGTTGCAAAAATGCGACCATCATTCGATAGGGTGATGACTTTTGCGCCACCCGTTATAAGCCAGCAGTACAACATTTCTGCATTCTGCTTTGATTCAGTTGTTTGCGTTTACTCTTAAAAGTCAAGTGTTATAATTCCTTTAACTAATTCCTTTGTCCAATAAATTATGTAAACACGATGTAGGACATTCTAAATATAGAACAATGTTCATCTAGTTCGTCTCTAGCTGTGCTTGCAATAAGCAAATTAGACAATATGAGGTTAATAATCAATGCTACAGGCTGTGTGGCTTTGGAACCTTTGTGATTCATTAAAGTTTGATAATATTAATGTACTTAGGTGTAAAGGAAAACTTCCTAATCTGTTTATCTACATCAGGGTTTTCCCATTAGGAATCTATCTACTCATTTTCATAAGTCTTGAACAATTAATCGTATAAAAAATGTAATTATTAATGTATTGTTATAATAATCGTTATATTTTTAAAGTGTTCCCAAAAGTTGGATAAAATGGACTTAGCTTGTTTTTGCAATCAGCGATTTACTTATATTGAAATAAAATTGATATGTGAACTAACTGCATTTGGAATAAAAAGAAAACTTTTTTGTTTTTTTGTTAAAATTAGATCTTAGTGGGTATTGTTTACAGAAACAGATATAACCAATAGGTTTAGCAACAAAATTAAAGTTTTTGTAAGTAAAATCATTGTCTAACAGAATTTCTAGCAAAAACTCTTTCGTTATTATATTTATTTACAATAATGTTTCTACTTAAATTAGGTTTTTATTTATAGTTTTTTTGACTTTGAAATAATTTTTGCAGAACAAAGGCGTGTTACAAAATAATTTGCACCAAAATTACCCTACACGTGCTTACATCTGCTGATAATTATTTTTAATTAATTAAATATCTTGTTTATGCACTTATAATTGATTTTTAACAAAAATTGTTTTTTTTCAATAGTCAGCTGTCCCTTTAATGGTTTTTATTAATTAAAATCCATAAAAATAATTAAATCTAGAACAAGCAACTACTATAAATTTTTAAATTATTTTAATTAAAATGATATTAGATAAAGATATTTTATACTATGGACTGCTGTTGTTTAATTTAATTAATTCTTGGGCAATATTGATATTCTGGGTCCGTTAAACTAAAATCGATTACAGAAAAATAAAGAAATAATTACAAAAGAAATTAATTTCAAGTTTAGACAAAACAGGACGAAGTATAAGTTCTTTGTGAAAATATTAATTAATAAAGTTAATTTTATTTCATATTAAAACTACACTTAAGTTCATGGGCGGTCGATCAAATAAAGAAAATTTAAAAAAACACATTTATTGGTCTATAGCAGGGGTGGCCAAACTTTTAGTCGTTAGGGGCGACTTTTGAGAGAAAGTTTGCCCGCGGGCGACTACGTTTTTTGTAAGGTACTAACGAATCATTGGTGTTTTTTAAGGCCTTTTTAATTATTTACAAATCAATGACTTTTTTTAGGAGATACTTACGAACTGTGTTTTTTTCTAAAAGACACAAACTGGTGAAGACATTTTACTATGACTACTATAAAATTACCTATAAATAACTATTTTCTAGGACTGGTTCTGAATTTTTAAAAGTTCAAGGAAATACAGGAAAAAAAGAAAATTATTGTTTTACAATAATTGTTTTACAATTGTATTAAAATAAATTAAAAGCAAATTTCACAAAAATAAACAAAAACAATAGAATTGTTTTATTTTGATGACACTTGGCAATGCATACATAGTTTTGACCAGTTTGTCAAAATTTGGCTCGTATGAACTTAAACTAATTCTTAAACACAATTCCAAATGTAGATCAGATAATTGTGACCTATGTTTAGTTTTTATCCCATTTATGCAGGAAAATGCTAATCTTACAAATATGTCGAACCAAAAATGGCATTGAAATATGCAACAACTCTCCAAATATTTGGATATTTATCCCTACTAATTAATTTCCAGAAGCTTTCATTTGAAGTTATTGATTTTAAATGTGTATCTTGTGTATCTATTATTTGCAGAAAATAATTTTGAATTACTTTTTAAATTCAAATATGTTCTGAATTTATCACTATAATTTGTCAATGTTCAAGTCAGCTCCACGGGCGACTTCCAGAGGCATTGCGGTCGACCAGTCGACCGCGGTCGACGTCTTGGCCACCCCTGGTCTATATAGAGGACCAGGACACAGCAAATTAATATTCCCAATAGAAGTAAACACTTATTTCAAAAGCTAAGAAATTGGTCAAAAATGTTGTTCTTAAACTGTTGAATATTCTTCCCACATTTCCTGTCCTTTCGCTTATTTCCTTGTCCATTTTCCATTTTTCTCTATGATCACTCCTAAATATTTAAAGCTTTCTACCTGTTCCAACCTAAGCCCGTTTAAAGTGATGTTATACCCTTTGTACTCTTTTGTTAACGATCATAGATTTAGTTTTTTCTGTATTTATTTTCATTTTTTCCAATTCCTGGTTTAGAGTTTCTAGATTATGTTGCAGATTCTTTTCTGTTTTCGCGACAAAAAACATGTCGTCTGCGAACATTAGCTTAGTTATGTTTATATTTTCCATTTTCCAGTTGCCCAGGCAAAACGGTCTCATTTTTCTTTTACTTCTTTATTGTTATGACGTTTATATGTTACCTGCGGAGTTTATTTAAAGTAAACACCCTGTATATACTAATATACTGCATTTTTTCGTTGTCATGCCGATGCAAACATTGCTTTTTATTTGCCTCTGTCGGAAAGGTATAATTAATTTTTTTACTTGTTTGCATGTAAATAAATAAATATCTGCGCACATGTCCTAAAATTAAATTGCTTCCAGGTGTGTATGTTTCATACATAGCTAATAAAAAACAAATATCATTCCACCCGACAATACGGCAAAAAAATTATGAGACTTTACAACAAAAACGTATTGAAAGCTGGTTTTGACTTTAATAACACTTAAAGGACAATATCTTCAACTTTCTATATTACTTTATTTGCAATTTTGCTTGTGAAGGATTTATTGCAGTATACATGGATCAATACACAAGAAATTTTTAAATTTGGTTGATATAAAAGCCACGGGGTAATTTTTTGAGTTGTTTGTGAAGTTGGATATGAACTGTTGTGAAAAACGACCCATATTTAAGCTGCATACCATATAGCACAATGCGATAGCATTCATTGATTTTAACAATTATACTTTAAAAATTAAATGCTATTTATACAAATCTCTTGAAGAAATTTGTGCGGAGCACTTCAAGAAGGACAATGTCATATTACGATATTAACCCCTTGACATACAATCACCATACAATGACGTCTTCGATACGTCATTTGTTTATTGTGCCAAAACAAACTTTGACGTTTCCCAAGCGTCAAAAACTTCGCTCATTCTGAAGCAAGTTTGAAAACAATGTGTGAGTCAATGATTGTTAATAAATGTAATATATAAACGTTATTTATTCTGAGAAAGTTGTTATAAGTTTTAAATTTGTGTAATTGTTTTTGGAAAACTGTTATTGTCCTGTAGTATGGCTGTAAATATTTATAGTTTTTCATCCGAAAGTGATGTTGAAAGAGACGACGCGTATTTGAGCGAAAACGGTGAGACAAGTGTCACCAGACAAAATATTCATGTAATTGATTATTCAAGTGATACCAGTGATAAAAGTGAGACTAGTTTGATTCTACGAAATGTACGTAAACCTGCAAGACCTATATCTTATAGCAGTGATGATTCTAGTTCTTCAGAGGAATGGAACTGGCAAGAAGTAGAAAATGTTCCCAATATAAAACCATTTACTGCATTTCCCGGCATCAACACGATTGTTTTACGAAGATTGGCTGCAAATCCATCACCTTTATCTGTTTTGAAACAAATTCTTTGTGATGATTTCTTTGAAATGGTAGTCAAAGAAACTAACAGGTATGCAACTCAAGTAATAAACGGAAACAATACAAAAAAGAATGATGAATGGTTTGAAGCAACAACTGATGTATTGCAAGCTTATTTTGGATTATGTGTAATTATGTCTCAAATAAAAAAAATCCAATATTGATATGTACTGGTCCAAGAGAGCTATACTCCAGACGCCAATTTTTTCGAAAACTATGCCACGCAAGCGTTTTTTGGCCATATCTCATTTCCTTCATTTTGTTGATAATGAAACCATGAATAAAGAAGATAAATTACGTAAAGTTCGAAGTGTAGTAGACTATTTGAATGATAAATTTCAACGACTATATACGCTAGATAAAAATGTAGTCATTGATGAATCCCTAATGAAATTGAAAGGTCGACTAAATTATGTACAATTTATTGCTAGCAAACGAGCACGGTTTGGAATAAAATTTTATAAGCTTTGTGAACCTGCATCGGGATATTGTTCGCAATTCAAAATTTATATAGGACAAGATAAGATTCCAGGTAATAATACACCAGCATCACGAAATGTCGTCATTGAGTTGGCAAAATCAATTTTAGGAAAAGGATATACTCTATTCTTAGACAATTGGTATTAGTCACCAGAATTATTTGATTATTTGAAAAAAAATGATACAAATGTTGTTGGCACGGTTAAAAAAAATCGCAAGAATATGCCTAAGAAACTGTCATCATATAAAATGAAAAAAGGAGAAGTTAAAACTTTATCTTGTGGAGGTATTTTATCTTTACGCTGGCATGATAAAAAGAACATATAATTGATTAGTACAAAACATAGAAATGCGGAAATGATAAATACTGGAAAAATAAGAAGAATGAAGAATGGTGGCGAAGAAAACGTTATAAAACCCAGATGTGTACTTGAGTACAATTGTGGAATGGGCGGAGTTGATAAACAAGATCAACTTCTTGCTTGTTTTCCAATTATGCGAAAATGCTTAAAAGGATACAAGCAAATATTTTTCTATTTGATGGATATGGCTGTTTATAATGCATTTGTTTTGTATTCTAAATCACCTAATACACCAAAACAAAAAATAGTAAATTTTCGTTTGGATATTGCAGAAGATATGTTGTCAAATCTATCTCTACCTAACTATCGTACACGAGGACGTTCTTCTCAAAATGACTGCCCAATTCGATTACAGGGAAAAACTTCGGCACATTTTCCTGAACATATACCACCTACTGACAACAAACAACATCCAGTAAAGAGGTGTCATGTGTGCTTCAAGCATGGTATAAGAAGTGAAACAACTTGGCAATGTAAGCAATGTCTAATACCTTTACATTATTTGTCCGGTTGCTTTGAAAGGTACCATTCACTGAAGGATTATTAAAATTGTTTATTCGGTTTATTACTCGTATGTAAAATTTAATTTTTATAAGAATTTGTAATTTTAATAAGTTAAATAAAGACAAATTAAGGCAACTTGTCATCTTATCTCCTTGCTGACCTTCTATTTGCATTAAAATAATGTTTATATGCAATTCCATTAAAAAAATTTTTGTACGTCAAGAGGTTAAACAATTAAGATATCAGCTTTTATATGCCGTTGGTTCTTTCAGCGTTTCTTCAGACATCCCTAAGCTTTTAGTTCTTACTCTGTGAAATGTTCTTTAGAACCCTTGATTTATCAAGGGTTCCCAACCTTTTTTAAACATCGACTCCCTGCAAGAAAAAAATCCATCGACCCCCTTCTTTTTTAAGCCTCCAACACAAAATCAAACATTTTTTAAATGCCTAATTACCTCGACGAAAACAAACAGGACTTTTAGAGGGGACAGAAGCGCACCCAAAACTCATATTGTTGAAAAATTCAAGATAATTATGATGTTTGAATTTTTTTGTTATTGGTGTATTGTATTAGCTCTAATAAACTTTTGTCCGACTGATTGAAGCAAGCAAAGTATTCCAATAATTAGTTATTGTGCGAAATATTACACGCAAGGATGAAATCAGTAATAGCAGCAAAAAGAAAACGTTTAAAAAATATTCATGAACAATAGTATAAAAAGCATACAAAAATAGAAGATAATAATAACATATTTATACTATTAATGAGATGTTTGGGCTTGATGGTTAGAAATTTTATTTATTTATTTAGTCACAAGTTCTTCTACTGTTAGGTGTAGGACTGTAGAGTTGTGTTGTGACGACTTTTTTTCCTTGTCTTTCTGTCTTCGGCTAGATTTTTTATCTCTTCCCATCTGATGTTCCTATCCGTTGCTGTTTTTTTTAACTTTGTGTTGCCAGGTTTTTCTCGGTCTACCTCTTTTGTTTTTTTCCTGTGTTCTTCCTTCATAGGCTTTTCTGGCTAACCTTTTTTTTTTCATTGTATAAATGTGACCCAACCATCCAAGCTGTCTTTCTTGTATTTTTGTTTCGTTGATTTCATCTTTAATTGTTCTCTAGATGTTTCATTTCAGATTCGATATTTTTTGGTTTCCTTTGGTTTTGCTTAGAAATCTTATTTCTGTTGCATTCATTGGCCCAGTGACGGATTTATAGGGGTGCTTATGATGCTGCCCCGATCATTGGGGGCCCCAAAATCTTACTCATTGTTTTATAGAATTCTTTTCTTTTCTTTTTTTTATGAGCTTCAGTTGCTTTTTTTGTTTTTTTTTATAAAAATACTGTCATTTATGCACTTTCAAATTATTTTATTTTGCCTTTCATCTAATATCGACCAAGTAGAAGAGGAAAAGTTTGCGAACTATTAGGAAAAAGGTTTAAATTTCTAATGGATGTAGGAGGCACAGCAATTTCAAATATAGATGAAGAAAGTATTAAATACGTCTCAGATCATTATAGTGTTGACATAGGAGACGGATTAAAAAACGAATGTCACCAACTCAAAGAATATTTTAAATTATCCATAAATTCATATAAAAATTAATGTTTAAAATGTCAAGATATATTAAATTTAATGTATAACAGAAATCTCATAGACACTTTTCCAAATTTGTATACTAGTCTAAAAATCTATTTAACAATGCCGAACAAGTTGTGAAGCTGAATGAGCTTTCTCTAAACGTCTAAACTAACATTTATAAAAAATAAATACAGATCGACTATGAGAGATAATTATCAGAGACTGGATTATTTGTCCATTCTCTATATAGAAAATTACATAGGCAGATCAATTACATATGATGAAGCAATTAGAGAATATGTCAGGCTCAAATGTAGAAAAAAAGGTATGGCATAATATATTTTTTATACTTTTAAAATTAGGATGTGGCTATTTGTATGAATAATTGACTCTGTATACATACTTTTTTTTTAAATAATTGAGATAAACCAATGAAACTAGGAAATAGTTTTTCTTAAAAAAAAAACTTTTATCTAACCTTTAACCTAATTTAAAAAATATATATAAATAAAAAGTTGGGCCTTAGAAATAAGTTTATTGTATGTATAAATAGCTAATTATTCACACACTGTATGTGTAAATAGTCACATCCTTAAAATTATTTATTTTTTCTCTTGATATTTATGTTTGTCTAAGAATAAATTTTTTTGTTACCTATTACATCCTTAAAATTATATATATTTTTTTTGATATTTATGTTTGTTATCTATTACATACCATTATTTTTATAATTTGTCCCATCCTTAGACAACCGACTCCCCCCGCCCCCGCCCCCAATAATATACTACTAGACTAGGGGCCTCTGAAATGTAATTAGCATCAGGCCCCAAAAAGTCACCATACGCCACTGCATTGGCCACTATATTTGTTTGTTAGTAAACCGTAAAAAAGTGCCGGAGTTACAATCTTTTTGACCACTTCCACTTTTGTTCGTTTTGGGACTTCTCTCTTTCCAAAAAATGTTGTTCTTAAACTGTTAAATATTCTTCCCACATTTCCTGTCCTTTTGCTTATTTCCTTGTCCATTCCTCCATTTTTCTTTATGATTACTCCTAAATATTTAAAACTATCTACCTGTTCCAATCTAAGTCAATCTAAAGCAAGTTATGCCCTTTGTTCTCTGTTGTAACGATCATAGTTTTAGTTTTTTCTGTATTTATATTCATATTGATTTTTTCCGATCCCTGGTTTAGTTTCTAGATTTGTTTAGATATTATGTTTAAAATGTTTGGTTTAAAATTACTTAATATTATTTGTAAATCTACCCGTTCTGATATTTTTAATCTACTTTTATTTTTTCTTCACACTTTGAGGTAACCTCCACTAAACAAGAACACGGAAAGGCTAACGATAAGGGCTTAAATAGGTATTTGTTTTAATTTTGGGCATTTTTCTCGTAAATATTTTGATTTCCAAAATTTTACATTCTTTTTGAACAAAACCTTTTATTAGAGATCATCTCTAATTCATTGCCCCCCAAAAAAAAACCTAAAGGTTCATCGACTTCCAAGTTTCATCGGCCCTTTTTAAGTTTCCATCGACCCCCAGGGGGTTGATATCGACCCCACTGGGAACTGCTGTTCTAATCGTGTTTACATTATTTATTGGATAAACGAATTTAAATCTGTAAAGATAATTGCAAGATATGATTTATCTAGTTCCAATAAGAATATAAAGGTATGTTATAAAATTTTTATTATAAAATTAATAGAAATATTTACATATTTATAAGTGTAACACAGGTTATTTTTTTTATGGTAGATAATACATTGCAACGTTTTGTTGTGGTAGTTGTTACTTACATTTTATCTGTTAACGTTATGGTAATTTAGAAACTAGGATTTTAGTAACGTGATTTTTGAACATAAATAAATTAGACTGGTCGTTAAAAATGTAGTTATTGCAAAAAATTCGCTTGAAGCGTTCAGTGTTGGTCGTATTGCTTTTGGTTCACCTCTTTCACAGAAGAGAAGTCAGTGTGTTTAACTTTTTCGGCTGGTAAGGCCTTCTTCTTGCTGTGTGCTGGAAAAAAATTCATGTTTAAAATTTTGCTCTTTACATATGGATGTGCGAATAATTATCAAAGTGCAATGTTTCAAATTTTTGGTTGAATATATTTATCTTAATAACCACGAAGTTGGGTAAAATGCATCGTTGCATAACTTAATACAGCAATTAGATAGGATTACATAGGTATTGGGCTTATTATTTAAGATAAAAAATTGGTTGAGGTAGAAGACAATTTTAGAAGTAGATTGCAAAAATTTTCATTTCAGTTTTTAAGTTATTATTGACAGAGTTTTTTTTGGTCATTTATATGATGTGTTATACCTCCATTATTATCAAATTTATCAATTAAAATGAGCAGATCTTCATTACCTGTAATTAAACTGATTGGTCCTGTTGGTCGAACAATCTTCTGTCCCGTATATTTTGGATCCACGTTTATGTTATAGCCAACTTTATAAACAGGCAATGGAATCACAGTAGATGAGACTGGTATCAAATCTGCAACGAAAAAATGTAACGGATAAATCATATTCGCAACTAAAGATATCAATAAGTTTCATAGATATTTGATTTCGCTTTTGCTATATTTATTTTAAATCGCATCGTCTTTTCTAGTCCGCGTTTTTCTGATTCTGTTGTCTTGCATTCCAGACCGAAGATTTTTTTAAATCCTAATATTAGATTATTACTACCGACTTTTTTAACATTCATGGGTAACTTTTAAAATATGGACCAACTGGTAAGAGTTTTTCGGCAATAAAATGGTCCAATTGTCTAATAAAAATCCAATACTCGTCTCAAAAAGTCAACCACCAAATCGAGGATTTTATAAAAACAGACAGAAACAGACAATATTGGACAAGTTGTTTGAGTTCTTTGCTAAATCAAGTATCAAGTGCTAGGTCAGTGCTTCTCAACATTTTTGTATTTGCGCCCCCCTTTTCCATATAATTGTTTATTGCGCCCCCTTCCATTTTTTTTGAATCCTGCCAAAACCCTGATATAGATATAAAGAGTGAGCCAATATGAAGGTTCACAAAGCTAATTTTAATCGTTATGTTGCTTGTTGTAAAAAAAAAAATTATGAATTAAAAAGGGTAATTGTGGACAACTTCCTTATAAATCCCTGTTTGAATTTTGAGTCGGTCTTGATGATAAATTTTGTCTACTGAAGAGCTTTTCGCATACTTTTGCCATTTCAAACATCGTACCTTTGTCAAACCGGATTTTTTTTGCAGTGGATGCCTTAAAAACAAAATATAGATCTCAGCTAAATATAAAAAGAGAAGCAAAGGTGCCAATCTTTTAAAAAACGATGCTCTGCAAAACAGGCACAAAGGAGCGATCAATTTTTTAATTCATTGGAACTTTTTAATTTTAATTTAGTTGCCCGGTTATTTTGCAATATTTATATGTAACAATACCATAATCGTTACAAATTTATTCAATGCAATGTATTTTACTTACAGTTAGAAAGTAATAATTTAAGAAGAAAGTAATTATTTATTTATTTATTTAAGTTTATTATTTTATTTTAAGAATGTAGTTTGTTATTGTTTTTTGTTCAATATTTTTTTTGGCTTCAATTTTTACTTTTCTTCGCCCCCCTGCAGATATTTTGCGCCCCCCTGGGGGGTGGGAGACGCCCACAGTTTGGGAATCACTGTGCTAGGTAATAGTCGGGAAAGGAACAAATACAATTATTGATCACCAAAATTGGAGTGACCTGATGTTTTAATGAAAGTAAATTCCTTTGTATCAATCATTCCTATCTTCCTCTCCAATTTCTACAATCACCGCAAAATTCTGGTGAAATTTTTATTTATTTATGAATAAGATTCGGAACTGGGAACGAATGATTCCAGTTTTAGTATGGACAAATTCTAAACGCTTTAAAATACAACGTTAGTCACTTCAAACAAACGTTACGTACATAAGTTAACTTACATATATGTACTCTTATTTATTAAAAGAATTTCAAGGCCTGATAACATTCTTGACAAAACGTAACGGTAGTATAATTTAAAAAACAAATTCAACATTTTATTTGTGATCAGAACGCTTGCAATAAAGAATGCAGTTTTCTGTAAATTATATCTTATCGTTTAATATATTTAACTTACAATTTCCAAATTTGGCAAATCCAAAATTTAAAAATATTTAATTTTAAGCAATTAATAATTTACAAAAATATCTCAAGAGCATTTGGAAAAGATGTATTTACCATCTTCGATATTAATGAGGAACTCGAATATTTATGAAAAGAAAAATACCTTATTCTAGATAACTCCAAATAAGGGAAGGAAAACTCTTAGGTTCTTAAAGTTAGCACAAATAAATTTAAATAAAAGTTTGTGCGTTTTCATTTCACTTTTAATCCCAGAAACAAAGGAATAACGTTATGTTGCTCACAATTATTAAAAATGAGGAACAAACCTACATGAATATTTGCTTGATTTACATAAAAAATACATAAAATTCAGTCGTAGCTTATGTGACGTAATTACAGCTATTTTTATAATCCCTAAGGATTATTTCATCCCATATTAATCGGTTATTCGGTTATAATCGCTTTTTTATTACGTTAATTACGATTACATTGTTAACAATGATTTGATTAGAGCGACAATGAAGGCTGATCTGTGGTTAAAATTACCTGGTTCTAGATTCGAATGCTCGTTTACTTTGTACACAGTTGGATGCGTGTACGCACAAACGACACACACTAACAACAAAACGAAATATTTAAGCAACATTTTTTTTTTATTCATCAACAAAAAACAGGAATTGAAAACGACTGTCAAAGTATGAGAACTCAGAAATGACTAAAATATTAGCATCTTTTCAATGATCTCAGTACAGTCACTCATGCTAAGTTGGCCGTGATTCGCCGTGAAGAATTGTTTAAACAATTGATTGTTCAACTTTTTTCCATTGAGAGAAAGTGGTTTGCATGAGCGAATTCAACCTACATAGGAGTTGCTGGTTCATTTTTTTTTTCTTTACGTGCAGACGGTTCTTTTCTTATTGCTTTCGAGAAAAAGTGAAAACGATACGGTTTTGTATTGTTGAATCGTACTGTTGGGAAGCTAAATTGGTATTGCACACAGCAGGTGACAAAAGCAAGTGTAGCTGAACAAACTTAACGATGTTTGTTTGTTTTTTTAAACTCCAGCAAACGTAATGTTATTAAAAATTGAGCTGTGCAGTTTTTTCTTGATAGCTTCTTGGGGAAATATCTTTATGTATATTTTGCGAAACTGAGCAAAAATTAGGAGTTATTAAATTTTTATACAAACGATATAGTGATATTTACCGTAAAATGAGGCGAAGATAACTAGTTTTGAAGTTTAACACGAAAACATTGCCCTGTAACGGTATAAAAAATACTTTTTTTACTGTTATATTATGGATAATCATCCCATTCAATTATAGCATTCGACTCATCCATTAAAAAAAAAAGATTTTAATAGTCTACTTTATATTATGTTTTGTTTCATTTATTTATACAGGGTGTCTTAACTACTTGAACTCGAGGCTGAATATGAGAAACTCGCTACAAAATCTATTAAATTGGGTATGCAAAATTCTTGCTCAATTTAAATTTGAAAATGGCTCTCTAAGTTCAGGAATTATTCAGAAAAATTGCTTCCGATAATACTAAAACTGTCTTAATAGCAAACAAACAAAAAAAGTAATTCAATTAAAGTCTTTATTGTCCTAATAGCCCTCCCGTGCTCTAAACCAATGGTTCTCAACATTTTTTTGGCCATTGCTCCCTTTAAAACATGCGGGAAAAAACTTAATCGTTTTAGAACACTTTATTCTTCTTTCCTTGCTACTACAATGAAACAATCGTAGGGCAATTCAACCTTTTCAGTTTGACTCTTACTGCACAGTTGAATGTAGTTCCGCTCTCTTGACGTTTCAATAACGTCCTCAATGTATTCGTCAAGCATACCATCAGGAATTGTACCGAAATATTTGTTCGTCATCAACGCTAGCTCTAAAATGAAAAATAACATTAAAAAATTTGGCAGATTATCTTATTTCAATTGAGAATGCAGGATATTTCTGTAATTATCAACAACAAAAGGTCTCAAAAAATAAATTTTACATCATTTTAATCTTACTTCTTAAAGATGAAACTGCACCAACTTTCATAGAACCAATTTTGCGATGGATCTGAATATCGGTAAATCCCTCGCGTTTCAGAATAACTTCCACATCTTCATTTTCACAGTCTTGATACGGCGATAAGAAATTTTCAGGTTTTCTCATGTAAGGACCCCACTTTTCTGTATGAGCTAGTTTTTCGTTGATCATTAATAAACTGAATGTCCTGTGAAAAGTCAAAAATGTATCTCCTCCAGGTCGCAATATTTGGTGGAGATTTTTGAATGTTTGGCTGAAACAAAAAGTAAAGATAGTTATTTGAAGTGTATGCTAACCAGGGATGGAATAACGTTTTAAATCGTTACGTTATTGTATAACGTTATTTATTATTTGTTTTCGTTACATAACGTTATAAATAACGTCAAAAAAATGAATTGTTATGTCATATAACGTTATATAACGTTGCATAAATTATGATATACAGGGTGTTTTTTAAATAATGCGAAAAAATTCGGGAGGTGATTCCTTATCGAAATATAAGAGGGGTCTTTCATATAATTTGTTTTCCTTTAGGGTCTCCTTTCGGAGTTACACCCCCCTAAAAGGGATCGGTAAAATTGGGTTTTTATTTTATTTCTCAAATTTGTATGTATGTAGGAGACTGATATTTGGTAGATGTTTTATACCTACTTATTAAAAGGTTTCCCATAGTAATATTTGTAATCATCTCCCACCTTCACAGGGGGCTGAAAAGTGCGACCCCTGTTGTTTTTTATCAGAACGTTTTGGTGGGTTGAAATCTAGCAATTTGAATTTTTTTTTTTAATACTTGATTTATTTAGGGTTTTTTTATTCTTTAACTGTTCTCGTTAAACCTACAGTTTTTGAGTTAAAAATTAGATGAATCAACATGAACCATCAAATATTCCAATATAAAACGATTCATTTTGGTGGTTACCATGGTTTGTTTATATTCATATTGGATAGAAGTGACAGGTGTAATTCATTTTGACGTTTACGCGGCGACAACGCTAAAACGCCCGTCAATTCTACCCACGATGAACATAAACATCATATTCACTCATTTAATTTTTTACTCAAAACTGTAGGATTTACGAAAAAAACTAAAGAATAAAAAAAAATTCTAAATCAATTAAACTAACAAAAAAATGTTAATTGCAAAATTTCAACTACACAAAAAGTTTTGATTAAAAAACCATCAGCCCCCTATGGTGGAAGATGATTGAAAATATTACTATGAGAAACCTTTTACTAAGTAAAAAACATCTATCGAATATCATTCTCCTACATTTATCTAAACTTGAGAAATAAAATAAAAACCAATTTTACCGATCCCCTTTAGGGGGGTGTAACTCCGAAAGGAGACCCTAAAGAAAAAAAAAAAAATGAAATACCCCTCTTAATTTTCGATAAGGAATCACCTCCCGAATTTTTCCGCATTATTTAAGACACATGCTGTATAAAAATAATTTTTATTTGTAACTCAGAAATTATTTTTGGGATCTGTGCCTAAATGTAAATTTTTAAAAATAGTACAACATACGTTGAGATATTTTATTTTCATTTTAATTTCTAAAATACAAACAAAATATTATATCTTCTGAAAATAAAAAGATCACCATATAAAAAATTAATTTGTAGAGAATAACGATGCAAAATAACTTTTAACGAAACGTTATCGGTTATTATAACGTTATATAACGTTATAAAAATATCGTTACGTTATTGTATAAAAAATTACAATTGAATCGTTATTATAACGTTATCGGGTATCGTTACGTTACGTTTTCCATCCCTGATGCTAACAGTAGAGCAGTAGTTCCCAACATGGGGGGTACGCCCCATAGGGAGGGCAAATATTGGAAGAGGGACACGAAGAAATGAAAGGGAAAACAATTTATTGAAACAATAAGTTATAAGGGTAAGACTGGACGGATTAAACAACAATTAGAGGACGTTTTATTTCTAGTTATCACTGTTTAAAGGGACTAAAAGGGGGGCTGCAGTAAAAATTGACATGAAAAAGGGGGACAAGTTCAAAAACACTGGTTTTACATTCAATGTTTTTTTTTTAAATTGCTTTAATACAATTCAAAAATTGAAAATTTCTTTGGAGGTCTATACAACAACTACTAACGTATTTGAAATTAACTCAAAATTGTCCATTTGCATTTTACCCCATTACACGTAGAACAACTGTAATATTGTCAAGTTATTTTAAATCTTGTTAAATCGCCTTTGTAATTTTGTTAATTAATTAATTTAGGGGAGGGAGGGGTAATGGCGCCCACCTAAGCAAAAAAAATTCATATTTTCTAAACCGTCACAACAATTACGCTGTAATTAGAGCTTATTGTCGCCAAAACATTACTTAGTGTTCGGGTTAAGTCAAATTTGATTGAACCTTAAAGAACAAAAACTTAATAATTTAAAAACATGTAAGTGAGCGGAATTACCCGCCTGCTAGTGGGTAATGGCGCTCACCTATTTTATGTGTAAACATTTATGGATATTGATATTCCAGGATGCTTTACCAGTTGTTTTTTTAGTTGTACGAGGCATTGTGCACAATTACTAGGAGAAAAAATAAAACATAAATTAAATTATATAAAAATATCGATGAGGGTAAAGCCGCTCACCGAGTGTTATTACCGTAGCTAATTGAGCGCCATTACCCCCTGTTGCACAACTGTCTAAATTCGGTATTTTACTAAACTAGCCTTGAATTTAAAAAATAGCTTTATATGGTCACTCCTGTTGAAAATTACACAAATTTCATAGGAGACCAACGCACAAACTCAAATTAGACTAATTGAACTACTTAACGGATTTTTTTGTCGGCGATTTCTTATATGAAAATGTTTAAAATGACACACATTCAATTAACTTACGTTTTATGGTGAAATAAGTTTTTTTACTTACGGCATTGTGTTTATTAGAACGAAAACTAGGTGGCTGTTAAGTTTAACTTTTAAATATTTGAAAACTGGCGCAAAATGACGGTGAGCGTAATTACCCACTGAGCGTCATTACCCCGCTCTCCCCTAACAACGAAGAGAAAATTGCTTCTAAAAATTACTTACCTCTGTTCCTTAACCATGTGTAAGCAATACAGAGAAAAAATATGATCGTACTGCGCCAGAAACTCTTCGCCAACGATTTTGCTCGTTATGTCAAACAATTGAAATGAAACTTTTGGCTGAATATACTTCGATGCAGCATAATCTATCATTGCATGGGAATTATCAACACCAACCAACTTTTTAAACGATTTTGGCAACAATGAGTGTAATAATCCTGCAGTAACTTTTCCAGGACCACATCCCAAATCCATGACTGTATCGTTTTTATCCTTATTCCATTTAATTAAGTGAATATATTCCATTAACATACCCCTGGTTTCATTTTCAACATATTCTCCATGTTTGTCAAACAATTCAGGATCAATCATCGTCAAAATATATATTTACTTTCAAATCGTGTGAAACTGCGTAAAAAATCTTTGCCTATTGTTGAATATATGTAAATACTGAATCGCTCGCTGTATGCTCCAAAGGCAAAAAAATAAAATACGCTTTCTATGGAAGTGGCGATAAGACGTAGAGATGTACCGGGTACCCGGAAATTACCCGGTACCCGGCATACCCGGCGATATTTTCAGTACCCGCAAATTACCCGGATCCGGCAAAAAAATTTGGGATCCGGTGCCAGGTAATGAAGTTTTTGATTCGTAAATATAATAATAAGTTCATGAGATTATAAGTATTTTACTAGACCCAAAATTTAATTTAGGGTTAGGGGAGACCGGGGATAAAAGTAACATTTTTTTGTTTTTATTTAATTTCTCATAGATTATTACAAATTTTTTGCATCCAAATTGGTTTAATGATAGATTGGACATTTGTCTTGCTTCCAAGATATTTATTTCGTGTGTTTCGTAAAGCAACTGTTAAAAAAAACATTTTTCTTTAGTAAGACAGCTGTTACTTTTAACCTCAACGTTGGGGCTAAAAGTAACAATGATTGGTGTAAGTTGTAACGGCAAAATAAGCTTATAAGTAGTGGGTAAATATATGAGTATTCATCAACAAAATTAATATTTTATTCAAAAATACACATTAGCAAAATGAAAAAATAAAAAAAAAGTCTTTGGTACAATACAAAATGATAAGTGAACAGTATGGCATACCAGGTAAGGGCGGTCCCAAATTATTAAATTTATACTGGATCATAATAACTGTTTGTTTTATTTTTAAAAAATCTAACCGCTCTTTAAACTGACCGTCATTCATTAAATCAGTAAAAGAGGGGCAGGTTAAGTTGGGTTGGTTAAAGCTTTGTTTATATTAAGTTATAAATATTAAGGTAATAGAATAAAAACAATGGCGGCTGGTAGGAAAACCAAAAGTACCAGATCTTACCAATTTACATAGGTTTTATAATTTAAAATGCTTTTTAAGAAATGATTTAGCTTTACATACATTTCCATCATTAAACCGATATTATATACTGAGTTTTATAATTTAATAATTTGGGACTGCAGTTACCAGGTTTGCCAAGATTATGAGTACCTACATATTTAAAAATGTGAATCAAAAAGATACAACAAACTGGAAAATTATTCCGACAACTCTTGTATATTCTCATCTACGAAGAAAGCCACCAATTATGTGCTAAGAGTGAACATTTGCAAGTGAAAACATTAATTGGGGTTGGTTGTAACACTTTGTTACTTTTGACCCCAAGTGTACACAAAAAAAAATTCAGGGAATCCACAATTAACCACTATTCTAACGTCAAATTGTATTGCATCCACCAATAGCCAACTAAATTTAGAACAAAATAATATAGGTACTTTTTTGTTCCTATTTTAGAGATCGCCTAAAAGTTACTCGACGGATGAGACAACGCAGTAACTTTTAGGCGGAAAATAGTGACTCTGGCTGGCAAAAAGTTAACCTCTATGACAGATGAAAACTAGCAATGTAGGTAGGGAGCTGGATGTAACTTAACATTGCAAAAGCGTTTAGGGCGATATAAAACAAAAATTAAAGAAACTATAGGCACTGTTACAACCTACCCGTGTTACTTTTATCCCCGGTCTCCCCTATTTTACTAGACCCAAAATTTAATTTAGGGTTACATTAAGCAGATATCTTAAAATACCCATTTTTTCCTACACAATTTAACCCGACTTGATAGTTGTACGTCCGAAAAAAACGGCAACTAGCAGCAAGGACACAAACTCGGAGAATTCTCCGATTGTACTTTCCGATGCTTTCCGTTAACGTATGACGAACACCTGCACAAAATCTACCCATTACCCGGTACCCGACCGGGTAAATATTTTTAATTTTCCCGTTACTCGGTACCCGGTACCCGGCAATTTTTGGACTCGGTACATCACTAGATAAGAGTATTGTATAGGTTCATCAAACCATAATATGTTGCAACTTGTAATGTCCTTTCTTCACTGATAGCGTCATGGCACACTTACTAGGGTCCGATTTTGCTCCTATTTTTCGCAACTCTCCAAAAATTAATAAATAAAAATACTCGTAAGATCAGTCAAAAGTTAATCCCTATTGGCAAAAGAAGTATCTCAGAATATTTTAGTTACGATGGAAGGTCAGTAAGTCACAAACGGATGCAAAAAGTATAATACAAAAACCGTTTATCACTAGTACCTACTGAGGCCATTAAAATTAATAATTTTTTTTTAACACTTGATTTGATTCACAAAGACTTTAAATCGAATATTATGCTTTTACTGAAGGTTTTTAGTCAGTTTTAGAACCTGCTAAGCAATGTACAGGGTGGTCCAAATTCGATGGGATTGCATGGGTATCTCGGTTAATATTTAAGGTAGAGAAACGGTTAAATTACCAAAAATGTGCAGTTTTTTGAGACAAACTCAGAACCGTTTTCAAAAATATTCTATCATTTCCGGTTTTCGAGTTATCGAATAAAAAGTGTTTTTTTGTCATATTAATAATGTGTCATATCTCCGTTATTGTTGTAAATATCAGAAATATTTATTAAGATTATTTTTGGATATTTTTATGTTTAATTTGATTATACTAAAAAAAATATTTTTACGCTCGCCGTTAAAAAGTTATGACACAAACTTACCTTTTTTTAAATGGAAACGATAGTTGGCTATGACCTATTTAAATTCCTCATTTTTTTCTCATTTCAAATAAGGGTTGATGTATTTATTTTCAACAATACGCAAGTTATGAAGGTTTTTTAGTTTTTTTTTCAAAGAAAATTATAGTAGGCTGTGAAAACAAAAAATAAACAAGGTGTAAAACCTTATAAAACTCATGTGGTACAAGTTACCAAGGTTTTTTAATTTGTTATTGAGATAAATACGAAATTTTTTGAACATAAAATAAACAACAATATCCTACATTACTGCTGATACCGACTATATCGTTGTTTTCTTATTTTCAAATATTTACAATGTTTATCTCCACAACAAATTAAAAAACCTTGGTAACTTGTACCACATGAGTTTTGTAAGGTTTTACACCTTGTTTGGTTTTTGTTTTCATAGCCTACTATGATTTTCTTAGAAAAAAAACCTAAAAAACCTTCATAACTTGCGTATTATTAAAAATAAATACATCGACCCTTATTTATTTGGAATGAGAAAAAAATGAGGAATTTAAATAGGTCATAGCCAACTATCGTTTCTATTTAAGAAAAGGTAAGTTTGTGTCATAACTTTTTAACGGCGAGCGTAAAAATATTTTTTTTGGTATAATCAAATTAAACATAGAAATATCCAAAAATAATCTTTATAAATATTTTTGATATTTACAACAATAACGGAGATATGACACATTATTAATATGACACTTTTTATTCGATAACTCGAAAACCGGAAATGATAGAATATTTTTGAAAACGGTTCTGAGTTTGTCTCAAAAAACTGCACATTTTTGGTAATTTAACCGTTTCTCTATCTTAAATATTAACCGAGATATCCATGCAATCCCATCGAATTTGGACCACCCTGTACAGGGAGAACCAAATTCGAATGTTTTACGGGGTATCTCGGTTACCGTACTAGTTAGCGAAAATCTGATAACATCCCTTGCTTATTTTTTGAGATGAGCGTGCCTGTTTTATCAGATTTATTAAATCACTTTCAATTTTGGCGATACAGACGAAAAATAAAATTTCATTGTTTATGAAAAATTACTGTAATTTTTATTATTTCATGTAGTGCCAAAATGGAAAGTGATATAATAAATCTGATAATACAGGCGTGCTTACCTTAAAAAAAAATCCCAAAAGATCAATATCAGATTTTCGCTAACCGTTATGGTAATCGAGATACCCCGTACACCGTACAGGATTGCGCAAAAGTATGGAAACAGACAAATATCTAGAATACTATTGCAGATATAACAATAAAATTTTGTATCTAAGCGTTATGGTATTTTTCGGATTTGATGAGAATATTAAGATTGCGTTACGACTTCCGGTTCAACCGGAAATGCACTCAAACTTTGAAATTTTAAATAGAACACCCTGTACATTTTTACATTTTTGTACTATTGGCGAAAATTAACTTTCGCCACTTACTAGTGCAAAAAAAGTAAAACTTTCATGTAGGGTAGGCAGTGAGAAAATGACAACTTTCATAAACATAAGTAGAACAAGTTTTTACTAAGAACGCATGCTTTTTTCTTTTTAGATTTGAATCCAGCACGATTTTTATCTTAATTTAACCAAATTTGTGGAGTTAAGAAAAGCGAAATTAACATGAAGAGCCCCGAAATTAGAACATCCTGTATATAATCATTTGGATTTAATAGGCATTTGCATTTTACGTACACTTGTTGCCCAAGTTAGTCAGCTCAATCTTTATTGCATTAATTAATACACAAAATAACAAAAAATTATATCCACAAATTGTGGATAATCAAATCCTATGTGTTAGGCAACCAGTATTACCAATCTGTATTCAGGGAAGATAGTAGGAGCCCCTACTTCTGTTAGCTGTTTTCGAATAGATCCAGTTTTGAATATCGTTTGTTTTAGATTATTAAATACTTATAAAATTTTTTTTACAAGTTTATAGGTAAATTAAAATTATATATACAACAAAATAATGCAACTTATTTCTCATATTATAGTTTTATTTCTATTAAAATTACAATAACAATAAAAATCAGAAGCTTAGTTTTGTTTATGATGTTACCTACTTATATTCGAGTTATTTGAAAACTTTGCATATTTGTGTTTGATTATTTGAGTTTTGAATGATTCATTTATGCCATATAGGTTTAATTAAATATCTTTTATCGTCTTTTAAAGCATTTCTTGCCGAAATGCCAAACTAGTTTCAAGTTTCTATTCTCTTCATCACTTCCAAACCTATTTATTTTAAAGAAGAAACGGAAGTTTACAAACTGGTTTTGCATTTAAACAGAAAATACTTCGAAACAATGATGCACGACTTTTAGTTAAATTTATTTAAGTAATTTACGTATAGGTTTTAAATTTTTTTTGGTTTTGTTTATTATTGCTTTTTGGCGACTACCACAAATAACTGGTACGGTAGTTCGACTATTTCAGTGTTTGTCTCGTTGCAGCGTCGAATCCAGCCCATGTTCCTTGCAACATTTAACACAGCTTCGTTGTATTCGTCACCTAATTCATCAGGAACACTTGTGAAGTGCTTGATCGATGATAATTGCAGTTCTGAAAAAAAAAACTGTTCATAATTATGCCGGCAAATTTCGGGAAGCAATTTTTGCGATAAATTAAACAATATTTCAATAAAACGTTTCCTAAAATGCTCTGTTAGTGAGATGTTAATCCACCAAAGAGAAAAATACCGTTAGGGCTGCGAAGGAAAATTATAAAATATATTTTAATCATTTGAAGTTGTCTGTAATCAAATAATTTAGCTTTTCATTGCCTTTATTCCGATTAACGAAATCTCACTTAAGCACAAAATATCACTATGACAAATTTCGATTTTTTTCGAAAAATGTACCTTCAGAAGTAATGAAATGTTTAAATGAATACAAAGAGAAGAAAATTTACCAGCTGATTTAAACGGTTAATCATGCTAGTTACATTTGAGAATTGGAAGATGAGTGAGTTTTTCAAATTTTCATCAAAACTTCGAAACCATTGTTATAGCTATTCCTTTAAATAATAATATATATGATTTGCTGAGCTTATTTTTAGAAACACACGATAAAACAAGAGCTTGAAAAGAGATTATCTTGCAATCAGGAGACATATATACATAGTCTTCATAGACTTAGCTTAAGATATACGAGATGAAATGGGTGTAGATGTAGATATTATAGAGTCAATAGAACTGAAAAGACTAGGATAGTATAGACATATACCAAAGAAAGACCGAAACAGATGCCCCAAAAAATATGGAAGTGGGCGCCGCCTTAAACAAAAAGAAGAGACCGACTAAGAAGAAATTGGGGACGAAGTAAACGAAGCAATGACTGCAAGAGGCTTAAATGAAGATGATTAGAAAGACAGGTTAAATTGGAAACTAGGAAGCGAGGGGCGGCGAGAGCTGTAATCCAACTCGCAAAAAGATAAACGATAAAAGGGAGGTGGTCATGATTTATGGGACAACGTAAAAATTAAAGGTTTAAAAGGTTCTAAATTATGTTAGCGATAACAGGATGTCATTACTTTTTAAAGTTTCGATGTCGTCCATCTTCATCAGATCATTCTTAAGGTGGATGTTAATGTCGGTAAATCCTTCCTTTTTCAACAAATTTTCGACTTCCACGTAAGCGTTATCGGAATGGAAATACGGGGACATGGTCAAGTGCAAATTTTTTATATAAGGTCCCCATTTTTCTGTCTTCGATAACTTTTCATGGAGATCAAAGAAAGCCATGGTCTTGAAAAATGTTAGGAACATGTCTCCGCCAGGCCGTAACATTTTGTTCAGATTTTTGAATGCTTGGCTAAAACAAAGTATGGCTATTAAGTTATCACTGGAAATCAAGAATTCATTATGCATTTTTAAGGCGTAATAATTTCTTAAAGACATTACAAAAATAATCGTAGCAGCATTTGTAATATAATTAAGTTAAGTTAAATATCCCTTGTGGACAATAAAATAAAAAAATCGAAATTCGACTTGTGCCATAAAGTTGTATTTTTTAAAATAGAACCCATAGTTGGCTGTGGCATCACGAGAAAGAGGATTTTTTCCCGAATCCAATAATATATATCATGTGGGGTTGATTTATTTATTTTCCTTACATTAGAGCAAAAATTTGGTTTTTTTTCGTATTATATATTTTTTCTAGTAGTAGGTTTATGTCATTAAGAATATATTTCCACCCATATTCCAACCACATTTCGAAGTTCTCATGTTGTATACAACACGATTGTATTACATACGTTAGGTACGCGATTTATCATCTATGCACGTACATAAAGATTTGTGTTTAACTATAGTTTATTAAGAATGTCCCATCCAAGGACTGTCCTATTCATGGGTACTTTCCCCTACCTGGTAAAACAAACTGGTATATGCTGAATGACATAAGCTCTCTACTAAAAACAAAATAAAATATGAAAAATTACCTAATTTTTGCTATAATGTAAGGAAAATGAATAAATCGACCCCACATGATATACGAGTACATACATATATCATTGGAATGGGGAAAAATCCTCTTTCTCGTGATGCCACAGCCAACTATGGGTTCTATTTTAAAAATACAAGTTTATGTCGCAACTTGAATTTCGATTTTTTTTTTTGAAAAATTATTCACGCCACTGCATTCTTATCAAAAAAGTGCTTGTAGAATGTCAAAATTATTTTTCTTCATTTTCAAAAACAAGCGAGATACCTATAGTCAAAACGAGAAGTCGAAAAATCGAGTTATCGGTGGTAACTCGAAAACAAAACACGATAACCAATTTTAGTTTTCACCATGAACTTTTTCTCGAAAAAAGAAATCGAGGATGCGCGGTCCGTTTTTTGATACCTCTTATAGTTACCGATATTCCCTACGAAAACCTCGAAATTTCCCTACCCTGTACTAATACTTTCAACTATGGCTCTGTAAATCTTGTATTAATTTCGTCTATTTTGTTGCATTACGATTTCTTCATAGGCTATGTAGTTGATTCATGACTTCTTATGTCTATTCTAAGATTTTTTATTTCTTGGTCGCGTTTTGCGATATGTTATTAACATCCCCAGGCAAATACTTATTTGTATTTATTTGCAATATAAATGTTTGAAAGGCTCATATTGTTAATTAAAGTATTTTTATCTTAATTATCACATAATACTTTTTACGCTAGAATATTCTTCATTTTTAAATAAAGATTGTGCGTTCATATTGACTTTTAATACAACTGTAGCAGGTAGTCGGAAATCCTTAGTCACATAAACAACCCTTAACATTTCCAAGAGAATTCGACAGCGTTGAAAAGTAAGTTGCTAAGAAGTACACAGATGTTTGAATGCATGCAAACAGAGTGGTTGTGAAAAGGTTAGCTAATCGTTGTGTAGTGCATGTAATTACATTATATGGCTTTTATTATCGTAATACTGCAGTTATTGGTGTTTATTATGTTATTGTGTTATTTGTGCTATTGTGTTTTGGATTGCAATCATTTGGTAATGTACTAATCATGCTGCTAATTTCTCTCCATTTCTCCATACAGAGTGCTGGGGAATGTGAGTCTATGCTGTGTGTCCTGGCTCACACCCCCAGCCGTAGCTGCCCTATGGGGGGTGCCCCTGGGTGGTGGGTCTATGCTGTGTGTCCTGGTCCACACCTGGCCGCAGCCGCCCCCCATAAGGGTACACCTGGGTGATGAGGCGCAGTAAGCGTAGGAATCCGGCCGTACACCGGAGGGTCCACCCAGGTGCCATCAAAGCATGCCAACGGTACCCAACGTGACCAGAGAGTCTGTTAGCTGGACGGTTGTCCAGGTTGCTGAGCTGGAGTGTTGTCCAGGAGTTGTACTGGATTGAGATCCAGGGTGTATGTTGATACACGCTAATTTATATAATGCGTGGAACGCCATGCTTTGCCTTTCAGCTTTGTGTGCGAGTGAGACCACCTTGTTGATTTATGCTTGGCTTTAGTGGAGATTTATGTGTTACTATAATATGGTGATGGGCTTATATTATCCCTGGCGATCCAACATCACACGCGGGGGTGGGTTCTCCCCGATGAGTACATAATTGTTACTAATTATTAAATGTTATCAGTGGCACAAGCTTCTTTGTTTTATGTACGCTGCATACACCTTTGCACCAATCGCTTGGCTTCAGCCTCTGCCTGCCTCGGGAACCCGATAGTACCCTAATAAATAACACTAAACTTGTAAGTAAAATAATGCGAACCATGTAAACTAAAGTAGTTAACGCCCCAGTTATTAAGTATTAAAAAAGGCATCCTAACATGTTAATCAATCAAAAAAAGTTTGTATAAATAGAGATAAAACCGGAAATATTATTTTAATGATAATATTTCTAGCTACTTCATCAGCATACTTTTATGTATATGTTTTTGCCAATAATTATCGTTGTTACGACATCTGTATGTGAATTAATAAACAATTAAGCTACTGAGAAATAGACAGGAGTCGAACTGGTTTTTTTCTAGGAAGGAGATTCATTACAGTAGACGATAAGATAAGCGATTTTTGAATGATGTTATTTATATTACATTAAAAATGTAACATTCACCAAAGGCTCAAAGATTTTTGTGTGTGTATTTATAGAACGTTTTTCTAATATTTTGCGTGTCTCTAAGTCTAAGTAATGCAAAAATTAATGATCTGTAAGCTTTATTAATGGAACTCGTTTAAAATGAAACACTTACTCTTGGTCATGCACCATATGCAAACAAAGAAAAGAAAAAATATGATCAAACGCTCCCTCGAACTCCCCTGGTATGGTTTTGCTCGTTACATCCAAAATCTTGAACGAAACTTTTGGCTGAGTGTACTTCGATACGGCATAGTCAATCATGTCTTTTGAATGATCGACACCAATCAAATCCTTGAATGTTTTCGGCAACAGTGGAAGTAACATTCCTGTAGTAACGTTCCCAGGGCCGCATCCCATATCCATAATTGTCTCGTTACCATTTTCATTCCATTTAACCAAGTGTATAAACTCCTTTACTGCATCTTCCGATACTTTTTTGACTGGGGCGCCGTATTTTTCGAACAAATCTGGATGCTTCATCGCCACACTCAAAACTTGTTAACGTTGCAAGAAGCTAAAAATAACTAACGAGTGATTTTATAACACAATTGGTTTCGATTAGATTATAGCTGTTGGCCTTGTATTAGGCACAAGTTCAATATCTATTTACATAACATATTTGCTCACTCTAAGTTAGTCTTATCGCAATGAGGAAAAAAGTGATGGAAATAAATTTGTTATGGCCATCAAGATATTATTTAAATGAGTCATAATGAATTTTGTACCTTAAACAAATTTTATTACTGCAATAACAAACAAAATTATTAGTCAGTGACTTGTCTTTAAAAAAACAAAGTTTCTAATACTTACAATAATCTGATCACTATCTGGGCTTGCTGGGCGAGGGGCTTTTCCATTTTAAGGGGGCGAACAGCGCTTACTCTTCACAACTGAGTCCGAACTAGACATAATTTAATTGATCTATTTATATTGATTTATTCCCTGACTCTACAAGCCTGTAGATACCTACAAAGTATCATTTCCAGAGTGCGTTACCACGATTGGGTTGTCAACTCAGCATTGGCGAAGTTGGCCTCCTGGTTTAGGGGGGCTGCAGCCCCTAGTGACTAGCATTTTCCGGCGGCGTAGTTTTATGCATTGAAACTTACCTAATATGAATGTAAGTATAAAAATTAATAAAAAGCCAAACGTTAAAGTAAAAAAAGAGTACAGAAATCAAAACGGTGGTAATTTATTATTACAAATTATTAGACAATTTATTAGGAGGGAAGATTTTTATGTAATCTACCAAGTCAATACATATATGTTGCTTCAACATCTATAAACTTATTCCAACGGTTCTGCAAGAACGAGATCCCTTCAGAAGAAAATTCTTTTGGTAACTCCTCAAACTAATCATTAACAGTAGTTTTCAGATCTTCATCGGAAGAAAATCTCCGCCCTCGTAAGTGTTTTTTTAACTTAGGGATTTCTTTACTCCACCATATTCCAATTAAAATTTTGATACCTACCTCTTTTTCCT
The DNA here is from genome assembly GCA_947652605.1 of Elmis aenea. Taxonomy (NCBI): domain Eukaryota; kingdom Metazoa; phylum Arthropoda; class Insecta; order Coleoptera; family Elmidae; genus Elmis; species Elmis aenea. The sequence continues at coordinate 7,904,296 of OX393583.1, read as the reverse complement.
TGTCCTATTCTTTGTCGAATTTTCTTTCCTTCCTCTTGAATTTTTACTACCCAAGTATTGGTAGCCCTTGCATTTAGATATTTTCTCACCATTTTCTAATTCTAGGCCATCGGATTCTCCCCTAATATAGAGGTATTTAGTTTTTTTTTCATATTCATTGAAAGACCCGCTTTTTCGTATTCTTCTTTAGTTTTCCTTGTCATGTATTGAAGGTCATCTTTAAATTGGGCTATAAGCATCTGGTCGTCCGCAAATTGGAGAGTGTATACAAGGTGTTTGAAATTCGAGTTTAAGCATGGGGATCTCGCTTATTATAATAGCTAGAGTATAGGTTTAAATTAGGCAAAGTTGCTAAATTTGGTGCTCAATAATAATCTGAAGAGAAATTGGAAATATCTCAAAGGGTATCCGAGAAAATTAGGAGAAACTGGAAAATACGATTTTAGAATCGTCTTCAACTCCTTTGGAGTATGAAATATTTTAAATGTGTAAAGACATTGCCCAAGCAACTTTTCAAGCCGAATCGAATGGTGGTCACAAATTTTTTCTAGATTGATTCGTTTTTGTTTTATGACAAGCAACTTTATTTTTCTTATGGGCGCAATTTTTGCTATTTACATAATCAAATAGCATTTATTTTTCTGAATCCATTGATGTATTTTACTTTTTCTTTCATTGTCAAATTTTAAAAAATACGTTTTAAACAATAACCATTACAAATCAGGTTGGCCGGTCGTTGTAGTTTATGTTGTTTCCATGAGAACCGATCAACAAACTAAAAGTTTTTTTTTTTAAATGGAGTGTTTAAGGACGCTTCGACATCTGTGGTCACTAGCGTCCGGAAGGAGGGGGCGGGGAACAAGGAAAGGGTGGATAAGGTAAGGGTAGGTGGAAGTACTGTCACAGCATTTGCCTATAGTAGGTAGAGGGAACCACCTGAAACCTCTACGATGACAGACGGCCATGGGATTCGAACCCACGACCTCCCGATTAACTCGGAAGGTTGCAGACCAACCAGCCTGTTAGTCGTAAAAATGAACTTTAATAACGAAGAAAAACGCGATATGCTGCCCATAACAAAAAACAAAGTTGGTTGTCTAAAACCAAAACGAATCTACCTAGGAAAAATTTGTGACCACCATCCGATTCGGCTTAAAAAGTTGCTTGGGCAACGTTTTTACACATTTAAAATATTTCAAACTCCAAAGGAGTTAAAAACGATTTTCAAAAATGGACTTTCCAGTTTTTCCTAATTTTCTCGGATACCGTTTGAGATATTTCCAATTTCCCTTCGGATTATTAATGAGCACCCAATTTAGCAACTTTGCCAAATTTAAACCTATACTCTAGCTATTATAATAAGCGAGATCCCCATGCTTAAACTCGAATTTCAAACACCCTGTATATTGCTTTCTCCTATATTTATCCCCATGCCCTTAAATTTTTTTTTCATGTTCTCAAGGAGTGTTGAATGTATATTTTAAATTGTGCTGGGGACAAGCAACATCCTTGTTTCAGTCCTTTCGTTGTATTAAATCCTCTAGATGCCGATCTTCCAATTTTAATTTTAATTTTAGTGCCTCTGCATAGTTCTTGGATGGCTTTGGTTACTCTACTACTTGTGTTTGTATTTTCTAATGCTTTCCATAATTTCTGGACAGGCACAGTATCGTAGGCTTTTGTGAGATCTATGAAAAGTAATTGTTGATCTCTTCCTGTACTTATTTCCTTCTCTATTAGCTGTTTTATACAGAATTATTGTCCCTACATGATCGGCCTGCCCGCAAACCACCTTGCACCACGTATCAACACAGTGAAATAAAAACATTGTCTCTAAATAGTGTTTATTAAAAAAGTAGCTTAAGAATTAGACAATAGTATGTTTGTAAAGAATTAGTCAGCAAAGAAAATTGAAACAAAATTAAGAGAACTGAAATAAAATAAATCTTTTCTAATGTAATAACGCTGGAATATTAATTTAAGTTTCCTTACTAGCTACTATAATAAACATTTCATAAGGAAGTTCCAATTTTGTAACTCGCTTCTCTTCATCGCGTTGAATAAAACCCAAATCTATTGACATTTTCACAACTTCTTCAGTATATTCACCATCGCAGTCATTAGGAATGAGAGTGTAATATTTATTTGTTGACGATATCATTGCTGAAAAAAGTTTTGAAGGTAGGTAGTACTCGAAAAAAAGCTCAATTTTCAAAAAACAATCTTAAATACGTTCTTTAAATTTTTAGTTAAAAAATAATGAATCAGCCCATCAAAAAAATCTTTGTTAACAACATCTTGCATGTTCCTTCATACACGATTGTTATTATTTTGTTAAAACGCAAAATTACATACATACTCACCTTTAAATGTTGGTAAATCCTCCAGTTTAAAAAAACTTTTTTTAAGGTGAATGTTGATGTTGTTAAATCCTGTTTGTTTTAATAAGGTTTCTACTTCCGCGTAAGCATTTTCGGAACGATGATACGGGGATATAAGAGGCCTTAAATTTCTTACCTGGGACCCCCATTTTTCTGTTTTGGATAGATTCTCATGTATGTCGTAAAAACAAAATGTTTTGAAAAACATCAGGAACACGTCTCCACCTGGCCGTAACATTTTTGAGAAGTTTTCAAAGGCTTGCCTATAATATAATTATGAATTAAAAATAAATTAAAAGTTAGCAATCGTTTTTTATTAACTAAAAGTTATCAGCGTTACTAATTATAAAGAGATTATAAATAGTTCGGAGCTAATAATGATAAAAGTTTTGTTCCAAAAATACATATTTTTGTTTTCCTGTAAATTGATGTAGACTCCAAAAATTTTTATATTTCAATCTATAGATTGTCTACAGTCACTATGGCCTTCTCATTTGGTTAAAATTATTGTGCTGTCAAGTGTTTTTTCAAGTTTGGAGAAGGTCAAATCTGGAGAATGCGAAGAAAGGGAAATCTATTCGAATCACAGTTCAATTGTCAGTGTTTCTTCTCGAGAGTTCCTCGAGAAAAAAGTAAAATTAGCTTTTTCCTTTGGAAGGAACTCAACCAGAATGAACTTATTGTCCCAAAAAAAACCTCCACCATGACCTTTCATCCAAAGTGCCTTGGACTTCCTCGGAAGGAAAAAGTCTCTGTGCTTTCATTGTTTGGATTATTTTATCTCTAGTTGGTAGTGATCAGACCATGTTTTATCTGTAGTATTAATCTCCGCATAAAATCTCCAAATTTCCTGCTACGGTTGCTTAAGAGATAAATAACAGATTTTTTACTAAATAAAGGAAGATAATGTGGTATATGAGTGATGTTAAACATGTCCTTAAAAACAGATTCACAGGAAGACTTTCGTAAAAAGTTAATCAAATAAAAATGTATTTATTAAGTTTGAATTAAAGTTTGATGAATATTTTTCTTCGTGTTGTCTGAAAATGTATTAAATTGGTCCAAAAATACTTCTCGAATTCATTTCAAGGACTACACTCCACTCCTACAATTCTGATGTAGGCAATCGCTTTGTTTGTTTAAGCCTTATTCTAAAATTACTCTAAAAAAAGTTTAATACTTACTTTTGATCGGGCACCATGTGCAAACACAGAAACGAAAAAATGTGATCGAATCCTCCCACAAAATCTTCCGGAAGAGTTTTGGTTGTGATGTCCAACAGCTGAAAGGAAACTTTCGGCTGAGTGTACTTGGATGAAGCATGATCGATCATCTGTTGCGAATAATCAACGCCAATCAGTTTTTTAAACGTCTTTGGCAAGAACGGGATCAGACTTGTGGTCTGTTTTCCAGGACCACATCCCGCATCCATAACGATATCTTCCCCATGCTCGTTCCATTTAATTAAATGTATAAAATCGTTCAAAATTATTTCTGCTTCATATTGGATCTTCGCACCGTATTTATCAAATAGATCAGGCTCCAACATCGCTGGAAAAATTCACTCCAAGCTGAATTGTTTCTTAAAACGAACTGAAAGAGATTATTTTTATGGAATTCCGTTTTATTTGTTTGTTATTGCATTTATATTTTTATGTTGTCGGTTTGTGAAGTTTTAACAATGAAACAATTGTTGTTAGCAGCCGAGCAAACTATTTTTATTTATGTTTGATAAACTCGTAACCTACTTTATAAATCGCAGTGTGATAAATAAGCGCTTTTGAATCAAATATTAAGTAGCAATGATAAACCAAGTTTAGTTTAATAATTAAAAGAATTATAGCTGCAAGTAAATGCAAATATCACACGGTTTTTATTTTGAATTGTAATCGTCGTGATTTCAAAGTGAAAACTACCAACAATATGTGGAAGACAATTGCTTAAAATTTCAAAAACTTTATTTTGAAAATAATTTATGTATTTATCTATTACTTTATAACATTAAGGGCAACATTACAGCATCTTTTAGAAATAAAATAAACCCAAAGTGCAAGGCCGAGAATGATCTGAAAGAAACGAAACGTTTTTGCAATCTGTTTGTAACTACAAACATGCATCGTAAACATAAAAAGTTCTGTAGATTTTTTGATATTCTGCGAAATCAACTTTGTTTTGGGATGTATGAGGTACACGAAGAAGGATAGTACCTCTCTTGTCAATACAGTCGCATCTTGCCAAGGACAAGCAGAGGGTGGAACTGGCAGTTTGGTTCCAACTCGGCGCCCAACTCTCACCTACGATTCCAAGAAGCAACCAGGAGGTTGCAATCACATTCCTAAAAGTCGCGTCGACTCCCGAGCTAAACTAGGTGGTGAGGTCAGGTCAGAAGCCAGGTGAACGCAAAGGAAGAGTCTATCGACGTCAGAGACTTGTGATGTAACACATCTGAAAACGCAGCTACAGTGACGCAAACGGTTTCAAAACTGGGCAAGGATTAGGAAACCTACTTGCAATTATTTAAAGGATCGCTTTGCAAATGTGTCTCTCCTGCTGCTATGTTTTTAGTGACCTCTTATATGGGAGTGAAGACGGACGCTTACAAAAGTCATTTACAAGAAAATAGAAGCATTCGACATGTGGATCAAGTATGAAGTGCAAGAAACTTGGCTGATGATTACTGGAGACACAGAGCGCGATTGAAACTGGGATGCGAAAGAAGACGAAAGTTGTAACCCAACTCGCTTACAGATAGTATTTTTCTGAACTCCTTTCCTCCCACGATCAGGCAGACGTCTGATTTCATAATGATAGAACTGTGCTGGCAAGGGGTTAATAGTCAACCACTTTTTATTCTTTGCCAAAGATGGTTGTCCAAGACGCAAGAGAGAAGCTATTGTTCAACCTTTCAACCCAGATTCGACACTGCTTGTGAGTAGGAAATGAACTAGATACTGTCTTGGTTCTGTAGTGCGCAATTTCTGCAGCTTTTAACTGAAGTGTTTTGTTTAAAGACTTTCTATGTTTTGTCGTATTTTCTTTGTAAATAAAGGATCCGAGGTTTAGGAGGTTACGGTCTGGAGAGAAAATCTGAGTGTCAGCATTGTACAACCAATTACAATTTTAAATTGCTTTCAATTTGAACAACACAAACAATTGTCAGTATTTTGTGGTTTATTTGTCGATACATTTTTAAAAAGCACATGCCATTTTTGAAACTTAATCATTAACCATCATAATCAGCTCTTGATATCAACTAGACCAGAGCAAAGTATTTATCGCTTAACTTTTCTAGCCACTACAATAAAAATTTCATAAGGAACTTTAATTTTATCCAATTTCCCGTCGTTTTTATAATGAATAAAGCCCATATCTTTTATAATCTTCATAGTGATCTCTGTATATTCACCAAAGAGTTCGTCAGGAACTTGAGTGTAATATTTGTTGGCTTCCATAATCACATCTATAGCAAAATACAAAGTAATACATTTTATAGAAATTGTAAAAAATTCAAAACTATTTGCCAAAATAGTAGGTCTTTTGTTAACAAAGCAATATTTTGAACATAACTTACTTTTAAATAATTCTAAATCATCCAGTACAAAGACACTTTTTTTGAGATGTATGTTGATGTCAGTGAATCCTTCTTGTCTTAATAAATTTTCAATTTCCTCAGCTGGGTTATCGGAGAAGTGATAGGGTGATATGAGATTTTTAAAATTTTGCATATACGGAGCCCATTTTTCTGTTTTTGATAAGTCTTCGTTTATTCCATAGAGGTAATACGTCTTGAAGAATGTTAACAACATGTCTCCTCCAGGGCGCAGTATTTTGTTAAAGTTTTTGAACGTTTGGCTAAAAAAATTATAGTGTAGGATGGTAACATTTAATATACTTATAAAAAAAGTGCAAAATTTACCTTTATACTCTTATACAGGGTGTCCCAGATTACATTTCCAGGTTGGGGATCTCGCTTGTTATAAGAGATACAGGTTTGTTTAAATTAGATGAATTATTCTTTAGTATGACAGGAGCCACAATCAAATTCCTCGTACTTCAAATGTTATAGCAAAAAATATGAAAATATCGAATTTCTTTTTTCTCTCATAACTTTTTTGTCTTGATTAATGATCAAATTTATTTGTACCTTCTGAAGGTACTTACTTTTTTATGTAGACTGTAACTATTATCTTAGATTTGTATCACTCTTCATTTTTGAGATACTACCTCTAACTTCATATTTTCTAATGAGCCGTCAAGTTGGTGTTGGAATAGTTAAATGTGCTTTTTTCCTTCATTAACAAAAAAGTTATGACAGGAAAAAAAAATTCGACATTTTCTTATTTTTTGCTATAACATCTGAAGCACGAGGAATTTTGTACTTTTAAAAAATAATTGTAGCTCTTCTCACACTTGGGAATAATTCATCTAATAACACGTTTACCGCCGTGGTGGTCATACATGACCGGCACTGTAACTTCCAGTAGCGCCGTGGTGGTCATAGATGACCGGCGCAAACGACTTCAATAAAAATGCGTAAAGTACGCAAATAATAGCGTTTATGATTTTGTAAATGTAATTAATATGAAAATAGGGGTTAAAAACAATAGGTGCAGCTACGAATATGTCAAAATTTTTATTTTTAGAATTACAAAAATCAAATAGAAATAAAGCGATGTAATTTGTTAAAACACGGTAGACAAAGGTGTGGTTTGCCATCTCAATCGGCACAAAATGTTGTCACTTTTTTGGTTCTATTTTTTGCTACCGTTCTACTATGTATTTTGAAATTATGTTTGTAACAATTTTTGCAATATTTTCTGACTTTACACGCTTCTCCCTCCTTCGTGACGCAGTCTTGGCCTTAAAACTACCGAGGAAACGGGCGAGGAGGTTCATTTTGACACTGACAAAAGTCAGATGCGTAATTAATTTTTTTCTAAATTCAACAATTGTAATAGATTTATTACGTGTTACTCCTAGTTTTTATACAGTGTTAAGTAAACGCTCAAGTGCAAGTTTCTGTACCATTTTAGTTTTTCTCAGTGGGTTGCAATATGCAGACATTTGATCAGATAAATCGACGGCAGCTTTGCCTGCGTTTGTAATCTACAGGGTGGTCCTTTTTTTTTGTAGGACTTTTAACAGTCCATACAAAAACTTATTTTAAAACGAATATTCCATATCAACATGGGTTCATAAACGCCTCCTTTTTAAAGATACAGGGTGTTGAAATTTTCGAAAAAATAACGATAATGTTTAACCGTTTCTCAACCAGTAGATATATTTAAACCAAATTTGGTATACAGCATCACCTTACATGTTACCACATTCGGTGGGAATATCAAGCCCCACAAGCAACCAGTGGCGGAGTTGTGGGGGTTCAGTTTCAATAAATTTTATAAAAAACTATTAGTACGGCCCTGTTCAAAATCAAACTTGAAATTGTTTTTCGGTGTAACATTTTATTTTAAACAAAAAGTGTATTCCGATTTTTCTTTGTATCTACCACCGTTTGGCGCGAAATATGATTTATTTTACTATTCTCGCGAAAAATTTGCTCATAGATTCGATCTAAAAATATCGCTAATATTCGAAATAAAGAAGTAATTACCGATTTTTGCAGTTTTTAATAACAAAACATGCTAATCATGAGAAAATAATTTCCGCTAAATTAACGATTAATGAGCATTTATTCTGCAATTTGCCATTTTCAGCTTTTCGCAATATTTTTAGATAGAACTTATGAGCAAATTTTTCGCGAGAATAATAAAATAAATCAAATTTCGCGCCAAACGGTGGTAGATACGAAGAAAAGTCTAGAGACACTTTTTGTTTAGAATAAAATGTTCTACCCAAAAACAATTACGAGTTTGATGTTGAACAGGGCCGTACTAGTTTTTTATAAAATTTATTTAACTGTACCCCCACAACTCCGCCACTGTTTGCTTGTGGAGGTTGAAATTCTAATGTATTTACTGTGAAATTAACCGTTTTACTGTGTGAATTATTTTTTTTAACCTTATATAATTTTTAGATGTAAATTTACTTTTGGTACCCTCCTACCGTGGTGGTCATAGATGACAATGTTTACTTGAGGAACAACTTAGAAAAAATTGAGAAGAACGTGAGGAAAAATAAATTGGTAATGTCCGATGTCCCAATAAATACCAATGATAGTAGGGTATTGAAATGCACTGTTGAAGAGGTTCTAAGCAGATTTATGGGAATAACCCCGCCAATAAAAACAGCCACAAAAATTAACAACAACATGATATCAGTAGAAATGGATAGTTTCGAAGGTAAGATTGAAGTATTGAAGAACAAGGCTAAACTCAAAGAGGCAAAGGAGGCAAGGATATTCATAAATAAGGATATGACTGCGGAAGAAAGAAAAATTGAAGTAGGTAATGGTCAGGAAAAGAGCTAATACCGAAAGAAAAAATGGAAATGCGGTAAAGTTAGGATATCAAAGACTTATAATAAACGGAGAAACATGGGAGTGGGGCCAATCTGAACAGAACATAATATATAAACCCAGGGCAGACCCAACCCCTATACAAGAATCAAAAAACTAGAAGATGGCCGAGGGGATGGAAAAACTGTAGACGAAACAAGACAACGAAAATGGACGTGAGTAAGAAATCATATGCAAGAAATGAAAAGAATAAGGGTCCAAATGAAAGAAATAACGAAGAGCACCACATGAAACGAAGCTACAAAATTAACCAAGAAGAGAAATGAAACAAGTTCTGCAAATCAGAACATCTCGACGCCTAACGGCAAAAGAGGAACGAATAACTAACTAACTAACTGTAAGAGATTAAAATATGAAATTGTAATGATGGAGTGTATTGATGAAGTACAAATTAACGTAGAAAAGATTTTTTAGGTCGGTCAAAGATTGCACGAAATGATATCATATTAAAAATGAAGATATAAGAAATGGATTGCATGATTGAATAAAAGATTGTCGAAGAAGATGCAAAAAAAAGGACCGCCGAAACTGGCATGGCATTAAGGGGCAACAGAGAGACGGAACTCAAAAGACCGAGGAAGCGTTGAAATATGGACTCGGAACAGGCTTACAGAACCATGAAGGAGAAGAAGAGAATGATGAAGATGTAAAATAATAACACCTTAGGTAGAACCTCTGTCGTAATATTATGTGACACAACAGAAGCTGTATCTCTTATAATAAAGAAGTTAAGGAATGTATTTACAAAACTTACCGGTGATCTTGAATCATGTGCAAACAAAGCAATGAAAAAATATGGTCGTACTCTCCAACAAACTCTTCGGGAATGGTCTTGCTTGTGACGCTAAAATTGTGAAAAGCAACTTTTGGTTGGCTGTAAGTTAAAGTAGCATATTCGATCATCCTGTCTGAATAATCAACACCAACCAATTTTCTGAAATTTTTCGGCAACAACGGAAGCAAGATGCGCGTGGTGGCGTTTCCGGGCCCACATCCAACATCCATAACGTCGTCTTGCCCATCTTTGTTCCATTTAATCAAATGTATGAAATCTTTTAACATAATTTCTGTTTCTCTCTGGGTATCCGCACCATATTTGTCGAACAAGTCGGGAGCAAACATGGCGAAGTGTAATGATTTGTACAAAATTTGCTTTATAACTGAAACAAAATTAGCATCTAAGTGAACTTGAAATTAAATGTAAACTGATAACCTTCAGATGATAATACGAATTAGTTCGAAAGTTACAACATTTTATATTGTTGAGCAATCCCTTGATAATAATATATAACTAGATTAGTTTAAACAAATCAATGTCAATGTCAGTGATACACAAAGACACACACAAGATACACAAAGTTAGTCTGATGTGATTAATTTTTTTTGCATTTTATTTCCTTATTTTAAACGGTACTCATATTATCAAATACATAATCCAAAAGCCTTTGAATTTCCCTATCAATTAATACATAACTATTTTAGCGAAAAACTTTTTGATAAAAGAAGCTCGCAATAGATCAATCAAAGGAGCGTCAGAAGACGCTCAAGCGTCAGTACCTCTTTTGCAATATATCCCGCATATATGCATGATAACATTAATACCATAAGACAATGTCCAGTATAAGATACAATAACTAGAAAATTATTTAAGTCATGGTTCTAAAATCACCTGGACATGTTTAGCTAACATAGTCGAAGCCGTTTTTGTCAATTTTAGCAAAAGACGCCCAAGCGTCGGTACCTCTTTTGTAATATATACAGAATATATGCATGATAACATTAATACCGTAAGACAATACCTCTTAAAAGATACAATAACTAGAAAATGATTTAAGTCATGGTTCTAAAATCACCTGGACATGTTTAGCTAACATAGTCGAAGCCGTTTTTGTCAATTTTAGCAGAAGACGCCCAAGCGTCGGTATCTCTTTTGCAATGTATACCGCATATATGCATGACAACATTAATACCCTCAGACAATGTCCCTTATAACATACAATAAATAGAAAATTATTAAAGTCATGGTTCTAAAATTACCGGGGCATGTTTAGCTAACATAGTCGAAGCCGTTTCGGTCAATTTTACCAAAAGACGCCCAAGCGTCGGTACTTTTTGCAATATATACCGCATATATGCATGATAACATTAATACCGTAAGAATGTCTCTTATAACATACAATAAATAGAAAATTATTAAAGCCATGGTTCTAAAATTACCGTGGCCCGTTTAGCTAACACAGTCGAAGCCGTTTTTGCCAATTTCAGCAAAAGACGCTCAAGCGTCGGTACTTCTTTTGCAATATATACCTACTGCATATTTATGCATGATAACATTAATACCGAATAGACGAAAGTAGGTGGCCGAGAAAATTTTTAGAATGGATTCCGACCGCAAAGAGGAAGCTGGAGAGTAGATATAGATGATGCAATGAGACATAGCAGTTTAGAGGAGGACATATGTTAAGACAGAAAGAGATGGAAACTGGGGAAGGAGAGGTGGTAGATTGCCGTAAAAATCTGTGTATTATATAAAGTCTATTTTATACTGTACTAATTTTTCGTTTAAGAAAATCGTATACGATTTTCTAGTACGGTGTCAATCAGAAATTAAAAATCTTGAACGAAAAATTCGTACGAAATTACTACCTGCCCTAAATCCGTCCAATTTTAGCATGGGCGCATGCGTATTCTACTGTAACTGTATCTGACCGCATGTCATTTGTGGGTTAGGTTAACTGAAACAATCAAACGATGTTAAATACTACTTATTACCTTTAATCCCTCACAATTTATTTTGTAGGAATAAATATGTAGAATGGAACAAGCGTTAACTATACGTTAAATTTGAAAATGATTCGCTTTCTGTTCTGTGATCAAATTGAACATTTGACATGGTTACTCAAGGTGCCAACAAAATATGATAAAAGTTACTAAAAAGTAACCAAAATATATTGGGGTTTTCGTACCAAAAAATAGTACAATGTAAATGGTTCATATTTTCCATGCTAAATTCTTGAACGAAATTTTTGTATTAAAAATTGTATACGATTTTCTTAAACGAAAAAATAGTATAGTATAAAACAGACTTTAGATTGAAACCTTCGCATGATTCTTCGTTATAACCATAGTCTTTGTCTGAATTTGGACCATCCTGTACTGTTTCATCCTTTTTGAAAACAAATTTAACCGGAAATTAACGGAACCACTTTCAATCGAAATTTTTTCGCGTTCAAACACTTTCGTTAGGAAATTTCGTCCTGTTTACTCTCCCCAACGTGTTCCCAAACGGAAATATGTAAATTCCTTTAACCAGCTTATTCCTGCTAATTACTAAGACTTTGAAATTAAAAGTGTGTGTATGTTCGGGTATTTTAAACTTCATTAAACCGGTTAAATACGAGAAGTGTAATACAGAAGTAATATACACACCCCGGGAAGTATGGCTCCGAAATATATACGCGCATTTTCAATATTTACATATTTATTTCAGCCCTGGCTGCGCTAATATTGCCCTTATGTGATGCAGGAATACGAGGCACTTCGAAATGCTTCATTTGGTCCGCAGTGATACTGTACAAGTAACTTTCATTAATATTAAATCACCAGCAACGAATACTGGTGCACTTTATCTTTCGCATTCAACGCCGAATTTATGAAAAAGGACGGAACCTCGCGCTTGTTAATAATTTATAGTTGTATAACGCAGTTTGTTAATATTGGTTTTAATTCTCTTATTTGTTCTCTACAAAATGAAGGCTGTGTGTATTTAAATTGCAAGAACAAATGTGTGTTTTGTTAGAAGTTACTTCTCGTACAATTTCGTTATTTGTGCTTTAATTTTGCTAGAGTAATGCAAATTAATATAACGTTCGGTCAAAACCCAACTTTAATAATTACGTTTTTATTTATAAATGAAAATATTGATAACCTTTTGAACAATCGTGCAAATAAAGCTAATATTAGACGTTGCGATTTTTTTTCCATCTGTAAGAAAAAAATTTTACATCTTGTAAAATAAATACAAGACCCCTATTACACGTTGCGATTTTTTTTGCGTACGATTCGAAATCGCCACTGCGCTGCACAATTTATCTGACATTTAAATGACAGCCGGCTGTCAATTAGCCGCATCATAACATGCGCAAAATGCGTACCGTTTTAAAAAATAAGGGAATAGTGAGAAACGTCCTGTATTTGGTCAACATTATTATGTGTGATTACTATTTGTTGACCACGACGACGGACACACGGAGAAAAAGGAGGTGGTGGGTAAAACCCTGGAGAACAACAAGAGCTGAAAGAGGCACACTGCATCTTCTTCAGCAGGAGCTCCGATACGAAGACCCAGAGGAGTACAGGAACTTTTTAAGAATGGACGACGCAATTTTTAACTTCCTTTTAAGTAACGTTAAAGAAGTAATAGCTAAACGTGACACCGTAATGAGGAACAGCATTTCAGCAAAGGACCGTTTGGTTGTGACTCTAAGGTTTCTCGCGACTGGTGAAAGCTATAAGTCCAAGCCAATCCACCAGAATTTTACAGTCTTCGTTAAGTAATATCATTCCTGAAGTTGCGGCGTAATTTATTCTTCGTTGAGAGAGGAATATCTGAAGATGCCGTCAACATCAGAAAAATGGAAGCAAGTTTCAGAAGAGTTCTATTCCTCATGCAATATTCCAAATATATTTGGTGCTTTGGATGGAAAGCACATAGCATTTCATGCTCCTAAAAGTGCAGGTGCCACTTTTTACAACTACAAAAAATTCAACAGCATCGTGTTGTTGGCCCTTGTTGATGCTTCATATGGTTTTTTGTACATTGATGTAGGAGTAAATGCGAGAGTATCTGATGGTGGAGTTTTTGAAAATTCCGATCTGGCATTTGGATTGAAACAAAACTTATTAAATTTACCCACCAAGTCGATTCATATGGTATAACACCATCTTCCTCCCCTGTACCGACTCTTTTGTTTGCTTTCAGAAGTTTGCTTTCTTTGCTGAAAGTACTCCTTAACCCAGCAATCTTTGTTGATACATCTTTTACGTTTACAGTCAAGTTAAACATTTTCTTTAATGAAGTTGTAATCTTGCTCCACGCCTTAGTTCTTAAAGTTTTGTTACAGTAATTTGGGCTATTTATCTTCCATAAACATGGCTGGCCCTTATATAAAGTTATTAGCATACTAACAACATTTCTCTTCTTAAAGTTTTTGTCATCCATTTTTCAAATTCAAAATTGTTGACGTCAGTACTTTATAGGTTATGTGATCGTTTTTGAAAACACAGTGGCACAGAAATTACCAAAAGTTACTAAAAATGTAAAAAAATACGCTTGTTTGACCTTGAAAAATTAGAGCATGTTCAATAGAATAAAATCCTATGACATTGTTGTGGAAAAATGATTTGTAAGAAAAATCGCAACATCTAATATGAGCATTAGCCAGAAACTTGTCAATACACTTCGTATTTATTCGGTTGTTTTTTTTTCGATATCCAAAATGTCAAAGCCAAACCCAAGATTTGAAACACTGGAATAAAAATTCAGATTAATTTTTTCCCAGTCTCTGTATTTCAATAAAACTAAAGCGAACAATGTCTTGTAATTTAAAATTCAAAGCGAGGAAGAAATTTCGAACCTCGGCAGGGCAGGCAATATCAGAGCAATATACTTGTTGAATAACGTCCGCAAGAAATTTAATAAAAGGTGACACGCTGTCGTGTCATGGAGCCATTATAGGGGACACTGGCCATTATGATTATTGTATTCATGTATTGTGGCAGACTCTGTTGTGTACTGCCGCATGACACGCAATACTTAATATTGTATTACCGAGCCATTAAAATGTAATTTCCATACAAACTCGAAAAAACACATTCAAACATCATACAAAACTAAATTACAATTATTGAATTATTTTCATAGCTCGCTGTTACATACTCACATCGTGCTACAAATAAAGGTTGGCAGGATATATAATATGTACGGGGCGATCAATTTTAAATGAGATTAAATAAATATTTAGAAAAACAGGAACACTGCAACAGATTGCATGGTATACGATGTTTAAAGTGATTCAAGGAACAGTTTAGTGGAAAAACCTGCGTGTTTGTATGAAAACATGAAACAAATCAAATGGTATTATACAGAACGAATGCAAATAAATAAGCCAAATTCGGTTGCTTATATACAGGGTGATTCAAATCCGAGTTTAAGCCTGGAAATCTTGCTTATTATAATAGCTAGAGTATAGGTTTAAATTTGGCAAAGGTGCTCAGTAATAATCCAAAGAGAAATTGGAAATATCTCAAACAGTATCCGAGAAAATTAGGAAAAACCAGAAAATACGATTTTTGAAAATCGTCTATAACTCCTTTGGATTATGGAATATTTCAATTGTGTAAAAATATTGCTCCCTATCAACCACCTTATTCAACCTGGCACTGGACTACGTACTAAGAAAAGTGAATAAAGGTAACATTCGACAGGTGGTGGACAAATCATTGCATATGCGGATGACATAGTGATTATAAGTAAAACAAGGAAATTAATGGAAAGCATGACGAAAGAAATAGAGTAATAGATCAAGGAGAAAAAATGGGATTGAAACTAAATCAGGCAAAAACTAAATTCATGAAATTTGGAAGTAAACAAGTAATAGGAGAGTCAAAATCGGAAAACTGGAATTCGAGGAAGTGGAACATTTATATATTTGGGAGTTATGATATCTAGAATTGGAGAAAGAAAATATGCAATAGAAGAAAAAATTACAAACGCCAATAAAGCTTTCTATGCTCATAAAAAACTATTGAAAAGTAAAATGCTCACAAAGAGATCTAAAATAAACATCTACAATGCAACAATTCGGCCTATCCTACTATATGCTTCTGAAATAATGACCATGACAAAAAAAGAAGAAAATGATCTGAGAATATGCGAAAGAAAAATCATGAGGGCAATACTGGACCAGTCAGAGTAACAGATACTGAGGGCAGAATTAGAAAAAATGCATAAATCACGCAAGAATTGAAGGAAGGAGACATAACCAAAATAAGCCAGTACAGGTTGGGGACATGTCTTTAGAGCAGACGAGAGCACCCAAATCAAGTCAGCGTTACAATGGGATCCCGGAGGAAAGAGGAGACGTGGCAGACCTAGGTCAAAATGGACGCAGGAAGTGATGGACGACCTAAGCAGTGCGAGGGTTAGAAATTGGAAAGAAAAAGCAAAACATAGGGTAGAATGGAGAAAAGTTGTTCTTAGCATATGCTAATAGACTGGGACTGATCCTCCCAAAATAAAGGATCTAGAAAGCTTAAAAGCGACAGCCTTACTGGGTGGTATAGCCACCATATGATGATAAATATTACTTAAGCAACTTTTTAAGCCGCATCGGATAGTAATCACTAATTTATTCAATGTCGATTCGTTTTTGTTTTATGATAACCAACTTTATTTTTTCTTATGGGCGCAATTTTTGTTATTTACATAATCAAATAGCATTTATTTTTCTGAATTCATTGATGTATCACACTTGATATTTTACTGGGGGGCGCTGAAGCCTTCTAGAAGGACAATAGTGGTTTCAGAAGCATTTGGGGGGCTCAATTCTATCCAATATGAACATAAACAAACCATGGTAACCACCAAGATGAATAGTTTTATGTTGGAATATTTAATGGTGCATATTTTATTTTGCACTCAAAAACTGTAGGTTTTACGAGAAAAACAAAAGAATACAAAATGTAAAAAAAATATGTTATATTGCAAAATTTCAACCCACCAAAAAGTTCTAGTAAAAAAACCAACAGGGGTCGCACTTTTCAGCCCCCTCCGAAGGTGGGAGATAATTGAAAATATTACTATCGGAAACCTTTTAATAAGTATAAAACATTAACCAAATATCATCCTCTCACATTTATCCAAATTTGAGAAAAAAATAAAAACTTAATTTTATTGCTCTTCCTCTTTTCCTTTTTCTTGTTGGGGTCCATTCATATATTTGTTTGGGTATTTTTTCTTTTTCCATTCTTTTCAAGTGGCCGAAACTTACTAATTGTTTCCTTTCCTCGATATCTGTTAGTGTATTCTTTGTCTGATTGTTTCGTTTCTTACATGGTCATGTATTGCCACATCGCAACATCTTCGCCAAAAGCAGTTCTCTTCCGATCTCACTCTATTTTTTATTGAATTATTGTCTAAACTTCAGACCCATAGGTGACACAACTTTCAATTAACGATTAGAACAAATGTATCTTTGGTTGTTTACCAATGTCTTTATTCCGAACAAGCGAAATGATTTTAGAGATAATGGTTCGCTATTTTCCTATTTTGTTCAAGATATCTGTCTCGTCTCTCCCATAACTCGTTAAAATGTTACCTAAATGTTTGTAAACTTTTCTAGTAGTGATATTTGCATCATCCAGAGTCAGATCTTCTTCACATCCCACTGCCATATGTTGTGTTTTTCGTGTGTTTATTTCTAAACCCCAGTTTTTATGTTCCTCTATAAGTTTCCTTAGCATGTACGAAGCATCCTCTATGTCCTAGAGAAGAACGACCAGGTCGTCTGCGAATAATAGCGTTATAAATATTTCTCTCTCAAATTTGGACTCCTATACTATTACATTTACTAATCCAATTTCCTAGAGCAGAATTAAAATACAATTTAAACAGTGTTGGAGAGAGACAGCAGTTCTGTCTTAGACCTTTGTTGACAGGAAATGAATCTGTCACTCCCCTACTAGTTTTAACACAGCTGACATGGATTTCATAATTTTTTTTACAGCATTTATATACCTAGACTGAATTTTATTTTCTTTCTTCGCACTCCATAGTTTACATAGGGGGACGCTGTCATGTGCCTTTTTCAGATCCATAATGACTTATTGTAATTCACTTCCGCGCGCAATAGTTTTTTTCCATTAGTTGTTTTAAGCAAAAGAAGTGATTGATTCATGATCTTCCCGGTCTAAAACCGCTTTGTTCCTCCAACTGTTTCATTTGACTCTGTTCTATTTTTCAGTACCCTTTCTACAGTCTTTTTGTGGTAGCTGCCATGCTTATGGGTACTTCGATAGTAGTTGTAACACTCTATTTTATTTCGTTTTTTTGAACAGAGAACTTATATGAGCTATTTTTCATTCTGACGGTACAAAGTTATAGTCTCTAGGACTACTTTCGGAGCGTGCTTTAGCAGCTTCACAGCACCTTCTGGGCCAGGTGAACACAACGATAATAAATTTGTTATTATTTAATTATGGATGGTGACGATGGTGCTTTTGGTGTCAGTGGCGGACGCAGAAAAAATATTGTACGTAACACACCCGTAAAGTGTCTTTACTGGACTCGTATGCTTTCAGGACTCGCCTACGGCTCGTCCAAAAACTGTCTACTTGTCCAGTAAAGTGCCACTTTCCGGTCTTGTTATGTAAATAACTATTAAATTACCTGAAAATATATTTCTTTGCTTTTGCTATCTTTATATTACCTCGCGTTTCTTTGTTATAAAAGTCAGCCGTATTTAGATTTATACTTTGGTCACATTGTCCGTTCTAGCCAACGATAAGCAACGAACAATCCACTATTATTCGCAGTAATACCTATGAGGGGCTGTTAAATCTCATCAGATTAATATAAATTATCATCACCCTTCTCAGTTTCCGTTGACACACCAAGCACTTCCTCCTTGAATTATTATGCAACCCGCGTCACTGCGTCGTAGGTAGATGTCTGTGTTTTTAACCGAATTAAACACAATGCGAACGAATCCAAAACAAACCGGAAATTGCGTAAGAAACTGAATAGAAACATAGGCCATGGGACCTAAAACACTTAACTGGTACTAACTGTGGTAAATAATTTATCGTTTAGTGGCTTCGGATCGATGAGACCTGAACACGACATTTGCTCATTTGTTGGTCTGAAAACGCAACCGTTATGGGGATTTGAATCACCTAAAATAAATTCTTTCCACTTAGGGTAATTATTAATTGCCGAATGTCTATTAAGTATTCAGTGTTGTAATACTGTCTCGTAAATTTTTGGGGAATGGGAGCGTCTAACTTCGAGCCCGAATTCGCGAATAATTCGTTTGACGAGAATTATGGTAATCATAAAAATGTAATTTACTGCTTTGCAGATTAGTTAGCAGTACAAAATTGTTTGGAATAAAAGATGTTTGGTTGAGTTTAAATAGCGTTTAATTTTGAAGTAAAATACTGCAAAAATATAACATAATAGTATTCCGTAAATGGTCAACAATATTATGAAAAATTTTACTTAACTTTTTGTTCAATTCATCAAATCAAATCAATACAGGAATACCTTGGAAACCTCTCGGTTACAAAAGTTAATGACTATTGGTTGTGGAAGCCAACTAAAAGAAAAATAAGAGCCCGCAACTAGCAATCCCACCTGTTAAAGATACAAATGAAAAATGGGCCAAATATAGCACAGAAAAAGCGACAGTATTTGCACAATACCTTGCAGATCTTTAATGCAGTTCAGGATGGGATACTTTCCAAATCAAAGGAAAGTGGCCCAGATTATTCTCTTGCCTAAACCAGGGAAACTGTTACACGAATTGACATCTTACAGACCTATCAGTCTACTACCAATTTTATCCAAGGTATTCGAAAAACTGTTTCTTACACGTCTCAAACCATTGCTAAGAGAACTCATCCCAAATTATCAATTCCGTTTCAGGAATCAGCATGCTGCTGTTGAACAAAGATAAGCAATAGGAAGAAAGGAAAGAAATATATATGAAGAAAAGCTGAAGCAACTAGCAGAAAATTACAAGGAGGGGGATGTAGAATTAGAATGGGGAAGTATTAAAGAAAGCATAATTTTAGCGGCTGAAAAGGAGGTAGGGCTGATGGAAAATAAACAGAGAATGGTTCAATGAAAAATGCGCAGAAATAACAGAAAAAAATATAAACGAAGGAGAAGAAATACTTCGTTTATTTCTTCTCCATCAAGGCGTATTTTTTCTCCTTCGTTTATATGATTTAGTAATGGGGCTGTTCTGGAGTCTATTTTAAGTCCTGTTTAATTTGCATTGTTTTTTGTAGCATCTGCTGTTTGCTGGTTGTTATCAGGCAAATGTCGTCGGCAAACTCTAAATCTTCTAATTTTCCAAAGATGTTCCAGTTATGCCTGTTTTTTTTGGTCTTTTGTCCTTCTCATTAACCAGTCCACAACGACTATGAATAGTGTTGGTGATAGGACGCATCCCTGTCTAACTCCCTTGCTTATTTTTATTTCCTGTGAAAGATGCCCTTCGTGTTCCACTCTTGCTATACAATCATCGTAGAAGAGTCTTAAATAACCTTAAAGCTTGGTATTCCATATTGTTTTAGTATTTTACACATTGCTTTCCTATTTATTGAGTTGAATGCTTTCTTAAAATCTATGAAATTTATGTAAACTGTTTCATCCATTTCAACTATTTGTTATAGTATAATTTTAGGGTACATATATGATTAATGCAGGCTCTGTTATCGGCGTGAAGGCAGCCATGGAATTTCAGCCATGAACGAGTGAGTCAACCTTTTCCTCTACCGTACGCCGCTAAACGATGTACATAGTGCGCGCCCAAGTATAAACAAAAACGCAACACATTTAATAAAATATCCATAACTCTTTAGCAATATCAATGTACATTAATTTAAAATGTATTCTTTGTCATAAAACAAATGCTGTATATTACATTTCGGGTTAAATATTTAATTGTAATTTATTAATTTATGCCTATTAAGTTTGCTATATTTCATTTAACTGTAAAATACAAATCTCGTTAAAGCTATCATAGATATACAGGTTCAATTGATACAAATAAGAAAAGGCTAAGGGTAATTTATTTATATCCATAAAAAAAATTACTGCTATACAAATACATGACACAAAATCAACAAAAAAAATATATACTCGTGTAACAATAAAAATTCGTCTTAAAATCAGAATAGGCAAAAAACATTTGTATTAATACAAAGAATATATATTCGTCCAATAAATTGCTGGCAAAGGGGATGCCGCGGTCAAAACAGACAAAAACTTTAAAAAAAGATATGCTCATAAAAATAAAAATTTGTAGCTTCGTTAAATGAACGCGTCTTAAAATCAGTATGGGCTAAAAATGTTTGTACTAAAACAAAGAATATATTCACGTTTATAAAAGTGACTGGCAAACGGGATTTGGGGGTCAAAACGGACAAAAACTTTAAAAAAAGGTAATAAAAATTCGTAGTTTCGTTAAATGAACGCGTCTTGAAATCAGTATGGGCTAAAAATGTTTGTACTAATACAAAGAATATATTCACGTTTATAAAAGTGACTGGCAAACGGGATTTGGGTGTCAAAACGGACAAAAACTTAAAAAAAAGGTAATAAAAATTCGTAGTTTCGTTAAATGAACGCGTCTTGAAATCAGTATGGGCTAAAAATGTTTGTACTAATACAAAGAATATATTCACGTTTATAAAAGTGACTGGCAAACGGGATTTGGGTGTCAAAACGGACAAAAACTTAAAAAAAAGGTAATAAAAATTCGTAGTTTCGTTAAATGAACGCGTCTTGAAATTAGTATGGCCTAAAAATGTTTGTACTAATACAAAGAATATATTTACGTTTACAAAAGTGACTGGCAAACGGGATTTGGGGGTCAAAACGGACAAAAACTTTAAAAAAAGGTAATAAAAATTCGTAGCTTCGTTAAATAAACGCGTCTTGAAATCAGTATGGGCTAAAAATGTTTGTACTAATACAAAGAATATATTTACGTTTACAAAAGTGACTGGCAAACGGGATTTGGGGGTCAAAACGGACAAAAACTTAAAAAAAAGGTAATAAAAATTCGTAGCTTCGTTAAATGAACGCGTCTTGAAATCAGTATGGGCTAAAAATGTTTGTACTAATACAAAGAATATATTCACGTTTACAAAAGTGACTGGCAAACGGGATTTGGGGGTCAAAACGGACAAAAACTTTAAAAAAAGGTAATAAAAATTCGTAGTTTTGTTAAATAAACGCGTCTTGAAATCAGTATGGGCTAAAAATGTTTGTACTAATACAAAGAATATATTTACGTTTACAAAAGTGACTGGCAAACGGGATTTGGGGGTCAAAACGGACAAAAACTTAAAAAAAAGGTAATAAAAATTCGTAGTTTTGTTAAATAAACGCGTCTTGAAATCAGTATGGGCTAAAAATGTTTGTACTAATACAAAGAATATATTTACGTTTACAAAAGTGACTGGCAAACGGGATTTGGGGGTCAAAACGGACAAAAACTTAAAAAAAAGGTAATAAAAATTCGTAGCTTCGTTAAATAAACGCGTCTTGAAATCAGTATGGCCTAAAAATGTTTGTACTAATACAAAGAATATATTTACGTTTACAAAAGTGACTGGCAAACGGGATTTGGGGGTCAAAACGGACAAAAACTTTAAAAAAAGGTAATAAAAATTCGTAGCTTCGTTAAATAAACGCGTCTTGAAATCAGTATGGGCTAAAAATGTTTGTACTAATACAAAGAATATATTTACGTTTACAAAAGTGACTGGCAAACGGGATTTGGGGGTCAAAACGGACAAAAACTTAAAAAAAAGGTAATAAAAATTCGTAGCTTCGTTAAATGAACGCGTCTTAAAATCAGTATGGGCTAAAAATGTTTGTACTAATACAAAGAATATATTCACGTTTACAAAAGTGACTGGCAAACGGGATTTGGGTGTCAAAAGGGACAAAAACTTAAAAAAAAGGGAATAAACATTCGTAGCTTCGTTAAATAAACGCGTCTTGAAATCAGTATGGGCTAAAAATGTTTGTACTAATACAAAGAATATATTTACGTTTAGAAAAGTGACTGGCAAACGGGATTTGGGGGTCAAAACGGACAAAAACTTTAAAAAAAGGTAATAAAAATTCGTAGCTTCGTTAAATGAACGCGTCTTGAAATCAGTATGGGCTAAAAATGTTTGTACTAATACAAAGAATATATTCACGTTTACAAAAGTGACTGGCAAACGGGATTTGGGGGTCAAAACGGACAAAAACTTTAAAAAAAGGTAATAAAAATTCGTAGTTTTGTTAAATAAACGCGTCTTGAAATCAGTATGGGCTAAAAATGTTTGTACTAATACAAAGAATATATTCACGTTTACAAAAGTGACTGGCAAACGGGATTTGGGGGTCAAAACGGACAAAAACTTAAAAAAAAGGTAATAAAAATTCGTAGTTTTGTTAAATAAACGCGTCTTGAAATCATTATGGGCTAAAAATGTTTGTACTAATACAAAGAATATATTTACGTTTACAAAAGTGACTGGCAAACGGGATTTGGGGGTCAAAACGGACAAAAACTTTAAAAAAAGGTAATAAAAATTCGTAGCTTCGTTAAATAAACGCGTCTTGAAATCAGTATGGCCTAAAAATGTTTGTACTAATACAAAGAATATATTCACGTTTACAAAAGTGACTGGCAAACGGGATTTGGGGGTCAAAACGGACAAAAACTTTAAAAAAAGGTAATAAAAATTCGTAGCTTCGTTAAATAAACGCGTCTTGAAATCAGTATGGGCTAAAAATGTTTGTACTAATACAAAGAATATATTTACGTTTACAAAAGTGACTGGCAAACGGGATTTGGGGGTCAAAACGGACAAAAACTTAAAAAAAAGGTAATAAAAATTCGTAGTTTCGTTAAATGAACGCGTCTTGAAATCAGTATGGGCTAAAAATGTTTGTACTAATACAAAGAATATATTCATATTCATATATTCATATACAAAGGATGTATCAGTGTTCAAATCCATATAACCATATACAGGATGTTCCTTTGATTTCTTTCACAATTTCAAAGTGTGGGTTCATTACTGGATAAACCGGAAATCGTATTACAACCTCAATATTTTTAAAGAATCCGGAACATTATGATAACAGCCAAATACTAAAATTCATTTTTCTATTTTGCGACTCGAAAGTTCTCATTAGAACACGCAAATGCGTGTCATAATGAGGTCTGTTTCGATACGCATTATTTTATATTTACGGTTGGCACAAGGAATGCTACTGTCAAACTCAATGTTTTTAAATGATTCACATACTAGCTTCATTTTCTTTAAGTAGTACATTATAACCACTTTAGTTTGTTATCATTTTACATTTAATGGTGCCTGTACACCTGAGAGTAAAGTACTCCCGAGAGTAGCGTCGCCAAGGATACAGCCAATCGCGAGTTACTCTCAGGGGCTGTATCCTTGGCGACGCTACTCTCGAGAGTACTTTACTCTCAGGTGTACAGGCACCATTAGAGTATAGAAAAGTTAAAACTTACTGTCAGTCACTGTTTCTGACTGTTTCTCGGGTAGTGTGACCAACCACCACATCAGGCATACAAAATCCCCTAGATGTATATATGTTTGATGTAATGTAAATATTTGATTTTAAAAGTCATAAAAACAGCAAAATAGAACAAATAGTATAAAAAACACGTGTCATAAGGCTTTTGGCGCACTCGTGTTTTAATTTACTATTTTATATCTTTAGAAAGCATTGTAGGTATAATTTTCTGTTTCCATACTTTTGCTCAGCACTGTATATTATGGGTACAACCAAACCTGTCGTATGTATTGACTTTACAATATATGGAACTTTTAAAATGTGTATAGTGTTTTGACGGACTTTTGTTTTGAAAGTAATTTTGTTTCTTTAGTTTGTGTGTTCGATGTGATTTTCGGGATAAGTTATTTTATTTCACAAGTCTTTTGCTATGCTTATTTGGTGTGTTTTCAAAAACGAACTAGAGTGTTAATGAAATAGTTTTGTTACATTTTTATTTTGCTTTTTATCTTCATGGTGTGTTAACGTAATTAATTTAAAACAATGGGAAGAAAAACTGAAACGCACGTGCAACAACTAGCACAGTTTTTGAAAATTACCTTCCCCAAGCTTTCATACGCAGATATACAATTGTTAAAATTAAATGATCCTGTGTTTATGCTTGCTAGCAAGCATGTGTTTAATAACGATTCGTGCAGCAAGAGGTATATTCTTTATAAATTCATAAAAAGGAATACCTGCGATTTTACAAGATATTTCTTAAAAGAAAAATCTGCAGGTGAAACAAGTAATGAGAAAGTAATAGCAACATTTTTATTGACATTTTCAGTAATTAAAGTAAACCCTACACAATTTGGCAGTACTTCTTATTCTTCGAAAAACACTCCATATGCGGCATTATGCAAATCGTTTAAGTTGAAGGATACTTTAAAAAACAGAAACAAATTAAATAAAATGTGGCTGCGAAATAAAAGTGAAATAGTACATCAGTGGCACAACAATAAATTTTCAGTTTGTGTTGATAGGCAACAACCTGTTAGTGTGGTAGATCCACATGTAATATTAGAGGCATCGATAGATGCATCTTTAAATAATTCATTGGATGACAAAAATCGGTATTTGGTCACTTCAACCCCAATCAAGTCAACTAATAAATCGCTTTTGAATACAATTGAAATAGAGTGTTCCCCTATAAAAAAAGAATCTAAAATAACAGACGGTGTTAAACGGCAATTGTTTGATTGTGATATAACGACCAATGAAATTAGCATATCACACACTATAGCTAATTTGTTGGACCAGCCCATTGCTTTTCAAAACTCTACTTTACCAACGGGATCTGTAAATTCCAAAATAGTTCAATGGAAAAGACCTTCGTACAGATCTTGTCAATTTAAAGAAGGTTCATTTATGTTAAGTGAAGATGAATTTAAATACATTTGCCACGGTACAAACCTAATTTCTGGAAAATATACTTGTATGTTGGTGGAAAAAATGAAGGCCGTGAATAATACATGTGTTGTAAATTTTAAAGATAAAAGATATATTTTGTCAAAAGATAAAATCAAAATTTACGCCTACTGCGCACACAATTGCAAGTTATTTACAATGTTTATTGACAATATATCTGTAAAAACAGGATCACATGAAGTTATGGTGTACAGTTCTTCAATAAACTATAATCATATTCGCAAATTAACTAGGTATTTAAAAGGTGATGAAAGAAATTACACCAAACGTCAGTTACAGCACTATAAACCATTAATGTACAGAGATCAATGTGTTCTGAAAGCCTCAACAAAAACAGTTTTTAAAGGAAATTATCAATGCATTAAGTCAGATGCTGTATTTAGAAAAATTAGGTCAGAAGGACTTGCACATTCCGATCGCGAAAAAGATGATGTATTCGATTTACTTCTAATGCGTAGAAATAAAAATAACAAACAATATATTCAGATGGTTGGCGAACCTTTTCACGTATATATTTATAGTTTACAGCAACTAGAAATAGTAATTAATAGTATTGATAATGGGGCATTACCAATTTTATATTTAGACGCCACTGGATCTATTGTAAGAAAACCAAAATATGTAAATAAAAAAATATTTTATTATGCAGGGGTTATAAACACACAAGTTAACTGTAGAGAATGTCCGATATTGGAAATGTTCAATTGTGACCATGATGGAACTTCTATTGGAATGTGGTTAGCTAAATTTAAACATTTTACAATTAATACGAAAAAGAGATGGCCCCTATTTTCTAAAGTTATTACCGATTATAGCTACGCTTTTATAAACGCAGTTTTGTTTTTTTGGAACGGTATGACCATCGCTGATTATCTGAAAATTACATTTGATAGTAGCATGTATGGACATCCTGTACCATCCAAAATAATACAAATTCATTTGTGTTGCTCACATTTCTTTAAAATAATGGTAGGAGATATTGAAAAAAGTGAAGACAATATCACTGTACGACGCTTTTTAAAAGAAGTGATGGCATCAGCTTATAATTTCGAAAACATGAAACAGATAACTTTATGGTTTAGACATTTGTGTGTCGTTCTTAATGCGAAATACGTTGATAACAACTTTAACTGTTCTTTCGAATATTTATTAAAATTATGTTGTGAACATAACATGGCCGATACAGATGTTATTTATAATTTAAAAGTTAGTGCTCAACATCATCGACAGAGTAATTTTCCAATATATGCTTCAAGTCCCTTTTATTTATACTACGTCGATATATTTAACGATATAATTAACGATATAAATAGAGCTACAGAAAGTAGTACCAAAAATATTTACTGCAATCAGGCGTTTTTTCAAATATTATTAAGGAAATATATTCCTTTTATACCTATGTGGACGGGCATTTTGTTGAAAAATTCACATGAACAAGTACAACGCGTTAGTAACGCACATGTGGAAAATTGGTTCTGCAAAGTCAAACATTTAATATTAAATGGTGTTCCCAACCAAAAATGTAGTAGAGTAATTCGCAATATCCGAAGACATGTTCTCTCCATCCACAAAGAAACATTATGCGATATTGACAAAAAAAATTGTGCAATGCATACTGCAAACAAGGGAGTAAAGAAAGAAGCCATTTTAATAGAAAATTATGAGACCGAGGGATTAGGTGCAGTTGAAAGTTGGAACAAAAAAAATATCACAACTTATAATAATTTTAGGGGCACTCATTTACAAAAAACTTTGCAAGATATTAATCGTAAAAAGTTTTCGTTAAGTTTAAAAAAACATGACTCAACTGTAACCAAAACATCTGGAGGACCTGAAAATGTTGAAATTAAAATAACCAACTTAAACAGTTCTGTACAAGATCTAGAAAACAGACGTAATTCTTATGTTAATCCTAATAGCGAAAGTGATACTTGCACAAGCGTGAAAATTTTGTGTGAAAAATATTTAAACAACCTTCTGTTAACCAAAAAAGGCAATTAGAGGCTTCTACAAGAAATCAAAGAGACAGTTTATTATGGCAAGCAGAAAGAAAAAAAAGAATTACATCATCCAACTTTGGAGCAGTTTGCTGTGCCAAAAGTGAAAAGGAACTTGCCGCTTTAACGAAATCTATATTATATGATGCAGTAAGTCCAACGGACGCTATTAAACATGGAATAGCAAATGAAATTGCAGCTATAGAAAAGTACACTAAAATTAAGTCAGTTGAAATACGACGTAGTGGACTTATTATTGACCCATCATGTTCATTTTTAGCTGCTTCACCGGATGGATTAATTGGAAATACAGGCGTTATTGAGGTTAAATGTCCATTTATAATAAGAAATGAAATTCCACGGTACACATTACACAAATTAAAATTTTTGAATCAAGATAACAAACTGGAAAAGAAGCACCGATACTATTATCAGGTGCAAGGTATTTTACATGTAACAAGACGACAGTGGTGCGATTTTGTTATATACACATACAAAGGTATTCACATAGAAAGGATTCTTAGGGACGATTCATTTTGGGATAACATTGAGGGTTTGCTCAGAAATTTTTATTTGTTTTATGTGCTTCCGGAAATTGTAAGTCCACATCACCCAAACATGTCCATACAAAAAAGACTGTGGAAATCGATGGATACGGTTCAACAACTTAACCTCTTAGACAATGGATTGGTAAATGACATTAATCATTATAAATTCTTACCAAATAAGAAATCATATATAGTAGCAATATACAAAAATTTAAGTTGTGCAGTTAACGAAATTACTATATCAGACTTTGATACTCTCTCCGGCAAAAAATGGTTGAACAATTTTATTATTGACATTTGTGTAAATACATTGTTAAGTCGATTTGAAATGAGTTGCACTAGTTTTTCCTGTACGGAAAGTACTCTTTCATTTTTTAAAACTGACACTTTGGTACCAGAATTTTTTTACAAATTTCGCCCACTGAAAGATACAATAATTATGCCAGTAGCAATTAATGATAATCATTGGTGTTTAGCGATAGTTAAAATGTCTTTAAAACAATTTGTTTTTGTTAACCCTTTTGGCAGTAGCAAATTGGAAGCAGAAAAGTACCTTCATTTTTTTTTACATTTTTAAAAAAAGTACAACTCTTATATGGGCACGTCACACGACCTCACCAATTGGACTATACAAATAAAAAATCACTTGATCCAGTCCGATACATATAATTGTGGTATGTATGTTTTATATTTTATACATCAACTGATTAAAAATAAATCACTGGCGGAACCCAAAGACATGGATAAATATCGAAGAGAAATAAAATTGCTGTTGCTTCAGTCTTCAGATAACATTCAAGACAATTGTTTATTATGCGGTTTTTCAATTAAACGTTTCATTGTCAAAGATCAATACAAAAAAGTTTTTCAGTGTAATACCTGCTTAAGAAAATATCACCAATGTTGTATATCAACCGATTTAGATGAAATATATGTAAAACATAAGAAGTTACAGACAAAATCATGCATATTATGTCTGATTAATAGCACGGCAATTGTACAACACATTAATTAAACTTTTTTTTTTTTTTTAATTTTAATAAAGCACGTTCAGCAAACCTGTTGCTATGCATGGTTATGTTCATTTATCTGATTGTCTCCAAAGAAAAATAGATAGTGAGATCGGCGGTATACTGTTTACACAGCCCCTATGTGACTAATTAATTTCTAACAATAAGTGTTAATGTTTATAAATGTACATATTATATAGGTTAGAGTTTATTCATTCGTTGTCGCTCTCATCTGATGTACACGAATCTTGCGCGAGTCTTCTTTTGAGTCTTTGATGTATATTTTTTTGACCCAGCGCATAATGTGTAGCACTTGGACATTCTTGAGTTATACGTTAAACGGAAAAGTGTGTTATTTTTATGTTTGCTTTAAGTGATCCAGTATATTTTATTTATATAATACTTGTATTATTTGTATATGTATGAACATAAATTGTTTGTAAGCATAAATAAATATAATATACATAAATTGTTGTTGTGTTTCATAGTTCATATTGTTAAAGTAACACTAGTACATACTTTATTTTACAACAACTGTTGTATTTCTAACAGCTATGCCACGATATAATTACAGTAAAGTTGTTCATTTAACGAAGCTACGAATTTTTATTTTTATGAGCATACGTTTTTTTTTAAGTTTTTGCCCGTTTTGACCCCGAAATACCCTTTGCCAGTCACTTTTGTAAACGTGAATATATTCTTTGTATTAGTACAAACATTTTTAGCCCATACTGATTTCAAGACGCGTTCATTTAACGAAACTACGAATTTTTATTACCTTTTTTTTAAGTTTTTGTCCGTTTTGACACCCAAATCCCGTTTGCCAGTCACTTTTGTAAACGTGAATATATTCTTTGTATTAGTACAAACATTTTTAGCCCATACTGATTTCAAGACGCGTTCATTTAACGAAGCTACGAATTTTTATTACCTTTTTTTTAAGTTTTTGTCCGTTTTGACACCCAAATCCCGTTTGCCAGTCACTTTTGTAAACGTGAATATATTCTTTGTATTAGTACAAACATTTTTAGCCCATACTGATTTCAAGACGCGTTCATTTAACGAAACTACGAATTTTTATTACCTTTTTTTTAAGTTTTTGTCCATTTTGACCCTCAAATCCCGTTTGCCAGTCACTTTTGTAAACGTGAATATATTCTTTGTATTAGTACAAACATTTTTAGCCCATACTGATTTCAAGACGCGTTCATTTAACGAAACTACGAATTTTTATTACCTTTTTTTTAAGTTTTTGTCCGTTTTGACACCCAAATCCCGTTTGCCAGTCACTTTTGTAAACGTGAATATATTCTTTGTATTAGTACAAACATTTTTAGCCCATACTGATTTCAAGACGCGTTCATTTAACGAAGCTACGAATTTTTATTACCTTGTTTTTATGTTTTTGTCCGTTTTGACACCCAAATCCCGTTTGCCAGTCACTTTTGTAAACGTGAATATATTCTTTGTATTAGTACAAACATTTTTAGCCCATACTGATTTCAAGACGCGTTCATTTAACGAAACTACGAATTTTTATTACCTTGTTTTTAAGTTTTTGTCCATTTTGACCCTCAAATCCCGTTTGCCAGTCACTTTTGTAAACGTGAATATATTCTTTGTATTAGTACAAACATTTTTAGCCCATACTGATTTCAAGACGCGTTCATTTAACGAAGCTACGAATTTTTATTACCTTTTTTTTAAGTTTTTGTCCGTTTTGACACCCAAATCCCGTTTGCCAGTCACTTTTGTAAACGTGAATATATTCTTTGTATTAGTACAAACATTTTTAGCCCATACTGATTTCAAGACGCGTTCATTTAACGAAACTACGAATTTTTATTACCTTTTTTTTAAGTTTTTGTCCATTTTGACCCTCAAATCCCGTTTGCCAGTCACTTTTGTAAACGTGAATATATTCTTTGTATTAGTACAAACATTTTTAGCCCATACTGATTTCAAGACGCGTTCATTTAACGAAACTACGAATTTTTATTACCTTTTTTTTAAGTTTTTGTCCGTTTTGACACCCAAATCCCGTTTGCCAGTCACTTTTGTAAACGTGAATATATTCTTTGTATTAGTACAAACATTTTTAGCCCATACTGATTTCAAGACGCGTTCATTTAACGAAGCTACGAATTTTTATTACCTTGTTTTTAAGTTTTTGTCCATTTTGACCCTCAAATCCCGTTTGCCAGTCACTTTTGTAAACGTGAATATATTCTTTGTATTAGTACAAACATTTTTAGCCCATACTGATTTCAAGACGCGTTCATTTAACGAAACTACGAATTTTTATTACCTTGTTTTTAAGTTTTTGTCCATTTTGACCCTCAAATCCCGTTTGCCAGTCACTTTTGTAAACGTGAATATATTCTTTGTATTAGTACAAACATTTTTAGCCCATACTGATTTCAAGACGCGTTCATTTAACGAAGCTACGAATTTTTATTACCTTTTTTTTAAGTTTTTGTCCATTTTGACCCTCAAATCCCGTTTGCCAGTCACTTTTGTAAACGTGAATATATTCTTTGTATTAGTACAAACATTTTTAGCCCATACTGATTTCAAGACGCGTTCATTTAACGAAACTACGAATTTTTATTACCTTTTTTTTAAGTTTTTGTCCGTTTTGACACCCAAATCCCGTTTGCCAGTCACTTTTGTAAACGTGAATATATTCTTTGTATTAGTACAAACATTTTTAGCCCATACTGATTTCAAGACGCGTTCATTTAACGAAGCTACGAATTTTTATTACCTTTTTTTTATGTTTTTGTCCGTTTTGACACCCAAATCCCGTTTGCCAGTCACTTTTGTAAACGTGAATATATTCTTTGTATTAGTACAAACATTTTTAGCCCATACTGATTTCAAGACGCGTTCATTTAACGAAACTACGAATTTTTATTACCTTGTTTTTAAGTTTTTGTCCATTTTGACCCTCAAATCCCGTTTGCCAGTCACTTTTGTAAACGTGAATATATTCTTTGTATTAGTACAAACATTTTTAGCCCATACTGATTTCAAGACGCGTTCATTTAACGAAGCTACGAATTTTTATTACCTTTTTTTTAAGTTTTTGTCCGTTTTGACACCCAAATCCCGTTTGCCAGTCACTTTTGTAAACGTGAATATATTCTTTGTATTAGTACAAACATTTTTAGCCCATACTGATTTCAAGACGCGTTCATTTAACGAAACTACGAATTTTTATTACCTTTTTTTTAAGTTTTTGTCCATTTTGACCCTCAAATCCCGTTTGCCAGTCACTTTTGTAAACGTGAATATATTCTTTGTATTAGTACAAACATTTTTAGCCCATACTGATTTCAAGACGCGTTCATTTAACGAAACTACGAATTTTTATTACCTTTTTTTTTAGTTTTTGTCCGTTTTGACACCCAAATCCCGTTTGCCAGTCACTTTTGTAAACGTGAATATATTCTTTGTATTAGTACAAACATTTTTAGCCCATACTGATTTCAAGACGCGTTCATTTAACGAAGCTACGAATTTTTATTACCTTTTTTTTATGTTTTTGTCCGTTTTGACACCCAAATCCCGTTTGCCAGTCACTTTTGTAAACGTGAATATATTCTTTGTATTAGTACAAACATTTTTAGCCCATACTGATTTCAAGACGCGTTCATTTAACGAAACTACGAATTTTTATTACCTTTTTTTTAAGTTTTTGTCCATTTTGACCCTCAAATCCCGTTTGCCAGTCACTTTTGTAAACGTGAATATATTCTTTGTATTAGTACAAACATTTTTAGCCCATACTGATTTCAAGACGCGTTTATTTAACGAAACTACGAATTTTTATTACCTTTTTTTTAAGTTTTTGTCCGTTTTGACACCCAAATCCCGTTTGCCAGTCACTTTTGTAAACGTGAATATATTCTTTGTATTAGTACAAACATTTTTAGCCCATACTGATTTCAAGACGCGTGCATTTAACGAAACTACGAATTTTTATTACCTTTTTTTTAAGTTTTTGTCCATTTTGACCCTCAAATCCCGTTTGCCAGTCACTTTTGTAAACGTGAATATATTCTTTGTATTAGTACAAACATTTTTAGCCCATACTGATTTCAAGACGCGTTTATTTAACGAAACTACGAATTTTTATTACCTTTTTTTTAAGTTTTTGTCCATTTTGACCCTCAAATCCCGTTTGCCAGTCAATTTTGTAAACGTGAATATATTCTTTGTTTTAGTACAAACATTTTTAGCCCATACTGATTTTAAGACGCGTTCATTTAACGAAGCTACGAATTTTTATTTTTATGAGCATACCTTTTTTTAAAGTTTTCGTCCGTTTTGACCGCGGCATCCCCTTTGCCAGCAATTTATTGGACGAATATATATTCTTTGTATTAATACAAATGTTTTTTGCCTATTCTGATTTTAAGACGAATTTTAATTGTTACACGAGTATATATTTCTTTTGTTGATTTTGTGTCATGTATTTGTATAGCAGTAATTTTTTTTTATGGATATAAACAAATTACCCTTAGCCTTTTCTTATTTGTATCAATTGAACCTGTATATCTATGATAGCTTTAACGAGATTTGTAGTTTACAGTTAAATGAAATATAGCAAACTTAATAAGCATAAATTAATAAATTACAATTAAATATTTAACCCGAAATGTAATATACAGCATTTGTTTTATGACAAAGAATACATTTTAAATTAATGTACATTGATATTGCTAAAGAGTTATGGATATTTTATTAAATGTGTTGCGTTTTTGTTTATACTTGGGCGCGCACTATGTACATCGTTTAGCGGCGTACGGTAGAGGAAAAGGTTGACTCACTCGTTCATGGCTGAAATTCCATGGCTGCCTTCACGCCGATACGAATACTACAAATAACGCGATTTGTTTAAGAAGCAAGGCAAAGATTAGTTTACATTAAAAGAAATCATTTTTTCATACAGATTTCGCAAAATAAAGTTGTTTTTAGCGTTTAGCAGTTGCGTTCTAAACAAATATGAACGAATACAACAAATAACGCGATTTGTTTAAGAAGCAAGGCAAAGATTAGTTTTCATTAAAAGAAATCCTTTTTTCATACAGATTTGGCAAAATAAAGTTGTTTTTAGCGTTTAGCAGTTGCGTTCTAAACAAATATGAACGAATACTACAAATAAAGCGATTTGTTTAAGAAGCAAGGCATAGATTAGTTTACATTAAAAGTAATCCTTTTTTCATACAGATTTGGCAAAATAATGTTGTTTTCAGCGTTTAGCAGTTGCGTTATAAACAAATATGAACGAATACTACAAATAACGCCATTTGTTTAAGAAGCAAGGAAAAGATTAGTTTACATTAAAAGTAATCATTTTTTCATACAGATTTGGCAAAATAAAGTTCTTTTTAGCGTTTAGCAGTTGCGTTCTAAACAAATATGAACGAATACAACAAATAACGCGATTTGTTTAAGAAGCAAGGCAAAGACTAGTTTACATTAAAAGAAATTCTTTTTTCATACAGATTTCGCAAAATAAAGTTCTTTTTAGCGTTTAGCAGTTGCGTTCTAAACAAATATGAACGAATACTACAAATAACGCGATTTGTTTAAAAAGCAAGGCAAAGATTAGTTTACATTAAAAGAAATCCTTTTTTCATACAGATTTCGCAAAATAAAGTTGTTTTTAGCGTTTAGCAGTTGCGTTCTAAACAAATATGAACGAATACTACAAAAAACGCCATTTGTTTAAGAAGCAAGGCAAAGATTAGTTTACATTAAAAGAAATCCTTTTTTCATACAAATTTGGCAAAATAAAGTTGTTTTTAGCGTTTAGCAGTTGCGTTCTAAACAAATATGAACGAATACTACAAATAACGCCATTTGTTTAAGAAGCAAGGCAAAGATTAGTTTACATTAAAAGAAATCCTTTTTTCATACAGATTTGGCAAAATAAAGTTGTTTTTAGCGTTTAGCAGTTGCGTTCTAAACAAATATGAACGAATACAACAAATAACGTGATTTGTTTAAGAAGCAAGGCAAAGATTAGTTTACATTAAAAGAAATCCTTTTTTCATACAGATTTGGCAAAATAAAGTTGTTTTTAGCGTTTAGCAGTTGCGTTCTAAACAAATATGTACGAATAGAACAAATAACGTGATTTGTTTAAGAAGCAAGGCAAAGATTAGTTTACATTAAAAGAAATCATTTTTTCATACAGATTTCGCAAAATAAAGTTGTTTTTAGAGTGTAGCAGTTGCGTTCTAAACAAATATGAACGAATACAACAAATAACGCGATTTGTTTAAGAGGCAAGGCAAAGATTAGTTTACATTAAAAGAAATCCTTTTTTCATACAGATTTGGCAAAATAAAGTTGTTTTTAGCGTTTAGCAGTTGCGTTCTAAACAAATATGAACGAATAGAACAAATAACGCCATTTGTTTAAGAAGCAAGGCAAAGATTAGTTTACATTTAAAAAAATCCTTTTTTCATACAGATTTGGCAAAATAAAGTTGTTTTTAGCGTTTAGCAATTGCGTTCTAAACAAATATGAACGAATACAACAAATAACGCGATTTGTTTAAGAAGCAAGGCAAAGATTAATTTACATTAAAAGTAATCCTTTTTTCATACAAATTTGGCAAAATAAAGTTGTTTTTAGCGTTTAGCAGTTGCGTTCTAAACAAATATGAACGAATACAACAAATAACGCGATTTGTTTAAGAAGCAAGGCAAAGATTAGTTTACATTAAAAGAAATTTTTTTTTCATACAGATTTGGCAAAATAAAGTTGTTTTTAGCGTTTAGCAGTTGCGTTCTAAACAAATATGTACGAATAGAACAAATAACGTGATTTGTTTAAGAAGCAAGGGAAAGATTAGTTTACATTAAAAGAAATCCTTTTTTCATACAGATTTAGCAAAATAAAGTTGTTTTTAGCGTGTAGCAGTTGCGTTCTAAACAAATATGAACGAATACAACAAATAACGCCATTTGTTTAAGAAGCAAGGCAAAGATTAGTTTACATTTAAAAAAATCCTTTTTTCATACAGATTTGGCAAAATAAAGTTGTTTTTAACGTTTAGCAGTTGCGTTCTAAACAAATATGAACGAATACAACAAATAACGCGATTTGTTTAAGAAGCAAGGCAAAGATTAGTTTACATTAAAAGAAATCCTTTTTTCATACAGATTTCGCAAAATAAAGTTCTTTTTAGCGTTTAGCAATTGCGATCTAAACAAATATGAACGAATACTACAAATAACGCGATTTGTTTAAGAAGCAAGGCAAAGATTAGTTTACATTAAAAGAAATCCTTTTTTCATACAGATTTGGCAAAATAAAGTTCTTTTTAGCGTTTAGCAGTTGCGTTCTAAACAAATATGAACGAATACTACAAATAACGTCATTTGTTTAAGAAGCAAGGCAAAGATTAGTTTACATTAAAAGAAATCCTTTTTTCATACAGATTTCGCAAAATAAAGTTGTTTTTAGCGTTTAGCAGTTGCGTTCTAAACAAATATGAACGAATACAACAAATAACGTGATTTTTTTAAGAAGCAAAGCAAAGATTAGTTTACATTAAAAGAAATCCTTTTTTCATACAGATTTGGCAAAATAAAGTTGTTTTTAGCGTTTAGCAGTTGCGTTCTAAACAAATATGAACGAATAGAACAAATAACGCCATTTGTTTAAGAAGCAAGGCAAAGATTAGTTTACATTAAAAGAAATCCTTTTTTCATACAGATTTGGCAAAATAAAGTTGTTTTTAGCGTGTAGCAGTTGCGTTCTAAACAAATATGAACGAATACAACAAATAACGCGATTTGTTTAAGAAGCAAGGCAAAGATTAGTTTACATTAAAAGAAATCCTTTTTTTATACAGATTTGGCAAAATAAAGTTGTTTTTAGCGTTTAGCAGTTGCGTTTTAAACAAATATGAACGAATAGAACAAATAACGCCATTTGTTTAAGAAGCAAGGCAAAGATTAGTTTACATTTAAAAAAATCCTTTTTTCATACAGATTTGGCAAAATAAAGTTGTTTTTAGCGTTTAGCAGTTGCGTTCTAAACAAATATGAACGAATACAACAAATAACGCGATTTGTTTAAGAAGCAAGGCAAAGATTAGTTTACATTAAAAGAAATTTTTTTTTCATACAGATTTGGCAAAATAAAGTTGTTTTTAGCGTTTAGCAGTTGCGTTCTAAACAAATATGTACGAATAGAACAAATAACGTGATTTGTTTAAGAAGCAAGGGAAAGATTAGTTTACATTAAAAGAAATCCTTTTTTCATACAGATTTAGCAAAATAAAGTTGTTTTTAGCGTGTAGCAGTTGCGTTCTAAACAAATATGAACGAATACAACAAATAACGCCATTTGTTTAAGAAGCAAGGCAAAGATTAGTTTACATTTAAAAAAATCCTTTTTTCATACAGATTTGGCAAAATAAAGTTGTTTTTAAAGTTTAGCAATTGCGTTCTAAACAAATATGAACGAATACTACAAATAATGAGATTTGTTTAAGAAGCAAGGGAAAGATTAGTTTACATTAAAAGAAATCCTTTTTTCATACAGATTTGGCAAAATAAAGTTCTTTTTAGCGTTTAGCAGTTGCGTTCTAAACAAATATGAACGAATACTACAAATAACGCCATTTGTTTAAGAAGCAAGGCAAAGATTAGTTTACATTAAAAGAAATCCTTTTTTCATACAGATTTCGCAAAATAAAGTTGTTTTTAGCGTTTAGCAGTTGCGTTCTAAACAAATATGAACGAATACAACAAATAACGTGATTTTTTTAAGAAGCAAGGCAAAGATTAGTTTACATTAAAAGAAATCCTTTTTTCATACAGATTTGGCAAAATAAAGTTGTTTTTAGCGTTTAGCAGTTGCGTTCTAAACAAATATGTACGAATAGAACAAATAACGTGATTTGTTTAAGAAGCAAGGGAAAGATTAGTTTACATTAAAAGAAATCCTTTTTTCATACAGATTTAGCAAAATAAAGTTGTTTTTAGCGTGTAGCAGTTGCGTTCTAAACAATGATGAACGAATACAACAAATAACGCCATTTGTTTAAGAAGCAAGGCAAAGATTAGTTTACATTTAAAAAAATCCTTTTTTCATACAGATTTGGCAAAATAAAGTTGTTTTTAACGTTTAGCAGTTGCGTTCTAAACAAATATGAACGAATACAACAAATAACGCGATTTGTTTAAGAAGCAAGGCAAAGATTAGTTTACATTAAAAGAAATCCTTTTTTCATACAGATTTCGCAAAATAAAGTTCTTTTTAGCGTTTAGCAATTGCGTTCTAAACAAATATGAACGAATACTACAAATAACGCGATTTGTTTAAGAAGCAAGGCAAAGATTAGTTTACATTAAAAGAAATCCTTTTTTCATACAGATTTGGCAAAATAAAGTTGTTTTTAGCGTTTAGCAGTTGCGTTATAAACAAATATGAACGAATACTACAAATAACGCCATTTGTTTAAGAAGCAAGGCAAAGATTAGTTTACATTAAAAGAAATCCTTTTTTCATACAGATTTGGCAAAATAAAGTTGTTTTTAGCGTTTAGCAGTTGCGTTATAAACAAATATGAACGAATACTACAAATAACGCCATTTGTTTAAGAAGCAAGGCAAAGATTAGTTTACATTAAAAGAAATCCTTTTTTCATACAGATTTGGCAAAATAAAGTTGTTTTTAGCGTTTAGCAGTTGCGTTATAAACAAATATGAACGAATACAACAAATAACGTGATTTTTTTAAGAAGCAAGGCAAAGATTAGTTTACATTAAAAGAAATCCTTTTTTCATACAGATTTCGCAAAATAAAGTTGTTTTTAGCGTTTAGCAGTTGCGTTCTAAACAAATATGAACGAATACAACAAATAACGTGATTTTTTTAAGAAGCAAGGCAAAGATTAGTTTACATTAAAAGAAATCCTTTTTTCATACAGATTTCGCAAAATAAAGTTGTTTTTAGCGTTTAGCAGTTGCGTTCTAAACAAATATGAACGAATACAACAAATAACGTGATTTTTTTAAGAAGCAAGGCAAAGATTAGTTTACATTAAAATAAATCCTTTTTTCATACAGATTTGGCAAAATAAAGTTGTTTTTAGCGTTTAGCAGTTGCGTTCTAAACAAATATGAACGAATAGAACAAATAACGCCATTTGTTTAAGAAGCAAGGCAAAGATTAGTTTACATTAAAAGAAATCCTTTTTTCATACAGATTTGGCAAAATAAAGTTGTTTTTAGCGTGTAGCAGTTGCGTTCTAAACAAATATGAACGAATACAACAAATAACGCGATTTGTTTAAGAAGCAAGGCAAAGATTAGTTTACATTAAAAGAAATCCTTTTTTTATACAGATTTGGCAAAATAAAGTTGTTTTTAGCGTTTAGCAGTTGCGTTCTAAACAAATATGAACGAATAGAACAAATAACGCCATTTGTTTAAGAAGCAAGGCAAAGATTAGTTTACATTTAAAAAAATCCTTTTTTCATACAGATTTGGCAAAATAAAGTTGTTTTTAGCGTTTAGCAGTTGCGTTCTAAACAAATATGAACGAATACAACAAATAACGCGATTTGTTTAAGAAGCAAGGCAAAGATTAGTTTACATTAAAAGAAATTTTTTTTTCATACAGATTTGGCAAAATAAAGTTGTTTTTAGCGTTTAGCAGTTGCGTTCTAAACAAATATGTACGAATAGAACAAATAACGTGATTTGTTTAAGAAGCAAGGGAAAGATTAGTTTACATTAAAAGAAATCCTTTTTTCATACAGATTTAGCAAAATAAAGTGGTTTTTAGCGTGTAGCAGTTGCGTTCTAAACAAATATGAACGAATACAACAAATAACGCCATTTGTTTAAGAAGCAAGGCAAAGATTAGTTTACATTAAAAGAAATCCTTTTTTCATACAGATTTCGCAAAATAAAGTTCTTTTTAGCGTTTAGCAATTGCGTTCTAAACAAATATGAACGAATACTACAAATAACGCGATTTGTTTAAGAAGCAAGGCAAAGTTTAGTTTACATTAAAAGAAATCCTTTTTTCATACAGATTTGGCAAAATAAAGTTCTTTTTAGCGTTTAGCAGTTGCGTTCTAAACAAATATGAACGAATACTACAAATAACGCCATTTGTTTAAGAAGCAAGGCAAAGATTAGTTTACATTAAAAGAAATCCTTTTTTCATACAGATTTGGCAAAATAAAGTTGTTTTTAGCGTTTAGCAGTTGCGTTATAAACAAATATGAACGAATACAACAAATAACGTGATTTTTTTAAGAAGCAAGGCAAAGATTAGTTTACATTAAAAGAAATCCTTTTTTCATACAGATTTCGCAAAATAAAGTTGTTTTTAGCGTTTAGCAGTTGCGTTCTAAACAAATATGAACGAATAGAACAAATAACGCCATTTGTTTAAGAAGCAAGGCAAAGATTAGTTTACATTAAAAGAAATCCTTTTTTCATACAGATTTGGCAAAATAAAGTTGTTTTTAGCGTGTAGCAGTTGCGTTCTAAACAAATATGAACGAATACAACAAATAACGCGATTTGTTTAAGAAGCAAGGCAAAGATTAGTTTACATTAAAAGAAATCCTTTTTTTATACAGATTTGGCAAAATAAAGTTGTTTTTAGCGTTTAGCAGTTGCGTTCTAAACAAATATGAACGAATAGAACAAATAACGCCATTTGTTTAAG
The DNA here is from genome assembly GCA_947652605.1 of Elmis aenea. Lineage (NCBI taxonomy): Eukaryota > Metazoa > Arthropoda > Insecta > Coleoptera > Elmidae > Elmis > Elmis aenea. The sequence goes on along the minus strand of OX393583.1, from coordinate 7,863,357 downwards.
AAGCAAGGCAAAGATTAGTTTACATTTAAAAAAATCCTTTTTTCATACAGATTTGGCAAAATAAAGTTGTTTTTAGCGTTTAGCAGTTGCGTTCTAAACAAATATGAACGAATACAACAAATAACGCGATTTGTTTAAGAAGCAAGGCAAAGATTAGTTTACATTAAAAGCAATCCTTTTTTCATACAAATTTGGCAAAATAATGTTGTTTTTAGCGTTTAGCAGTTGCGTTCTAAACAAATATGAACGAATACAACAAATAACGCGATTTGTTTAAGAAGCAAGGCATAGATTAGTTTACATTAAAAGAAATCTTTTTTTCATACAGATTTGGCAAAATAAAGTTGTTTTTAGCGTTTAGCAGTTGCGTTCTAAACAAATATGAACGAATACTACAAATAACGCCATTTGTTTCAGAAGCAAGGCAAAGATTAGTTTACATTTAAAAAAATCCTTTTTTCATACAGATTTGGCAAAATAAAGTTGTTTTTAGCGTTTAGCAGTTGCGTTATAAACAAATATGAACGAATACAACAAATAACGCGATTTGTTTAAGAAGCAAGGCAAAGATTAGTTTGCATTTAAAAAAATCCTTTTTTCATACAGATTTAGCAAAATAATGTTGTTTTCAGCGTTTAGCAGTTGCGTTCTAAACAAATATGAACGAATACTACAAATAACGCCATTTGTTTAAGAAGCAAGGCAAAGATTAGTTTACATTTAAAAAAATCCTTTTTTCATACAGATTTGGCAAAATAAAGTTCTTTTTAGCGTTTAGCAGTTGCGTTATAAACAAATATGAACGAATACAACAAATAACGCGATTTGTTTAAGAAGCAAGGCAAAGATTAGTTTGCATTAAAAGAAATCCTTTTTTCATACAGATTTGGCAAAATAAAGTTGTTTTTAGCGTTTAGCAGTTGCGTTATAAACAAATATGAACGAATACTACAAATAACGCCATTTGTTTAAGAAGCAAGGCAAAGATTACTTTACATTTAAAAAAATCCTTTTTTCATACAGATTTGGCAAAATAAAGTTCTTTTTAGCGTTTAGCAGTTGCGTTATAAACAAATATGAACGAATATAACAAATAACGCCATTTGTTTAAGAAGCAAGGCAAAGATTAGTTTACATTAAAAGTAATCCTTTTTTCATACAGATTTGGCAAAATAAAGTTGTTTTTAGCGTTTAGCAGTTGCGTTATAAACAAATATGAACGAATACTACAAATAACGCCATTTGTTTAAGAAGCAAGGCAAAGATTAGTATACATTAAAAGTAATCCTTTTTTCATACAGATTTGGCAAAATAAAGTTGTTTTTAGCGTTTAGCAGTTGCGTTATAAACAAATATGAACGAATACTACAAATAACGCGATTTGTTTAAGAAGCAAGGCAAAGATTAGTTTACATTAAAAGAAATCCTTTTTTCATACAAATTTGGCAAAATAAAGTTGTTTTTAGCGTTTAGCAGTTGCGTTCTAAACAAATATGAACGAATACAACAAATAACGCGATTTGTTTAAAAGAAGCAAGTCAAAGATTAGTTTGCATTGAAAGGAATAGTTGTTACAGCCACATTTGACAAAATAAAGTTTTTTTTAGCGTTTAGCAGTTGCGTTCTAAACAAATATGAACGAATACAACAAATAACGCGATTTGTTTAAGAAGCAAGTCAAAGATTAGTTTGCATTGAAAGGAATAGTTGTTACAGCCACATTTGACAAAATAAAGTGGTTTTTAGCGTTTAGCAATTGCGTTTTTAACAAATATGAAGTAATACAACTAATAACGCGATTTGTTTAAAGACTAAAGAAAGTGTTTTAGTTAAAAAAAAAAAGTAATTTCTCAGAAATAACAGTGTTTAATTATAAAGTAACAAAGGCAAACCAACTTAGAATAACATCTCCATCGGATATTTCATTGTGAGCAAATGAAACTCGTTTTTGGGTCATATTATTATAGACTAGATAAAATAGTAGGGTTAATTGTTTGTTAGTGAATATGATTACTTTAATTACATGATTTTAAAAATAAAAGACATTAAATGCTGTAAAGAAAACAATTCTCCAGTGTATCGACTATAAGTATTGTTTTAAAATGAATAACAGTTTCAATATTTTCAAAACGTTTTTCAGACAGTTTGAATTAAATTCAGTGCAAATATGTAATAGTTTTAGATTAATAAAGCGTAAAATGTATTCCATATCAATCGCGCTCGCTCGCTCATTCACTCATTCCAGGATAATTCAATTTGCATTATTACATATTCGACTCTGAATATAAAAATCGCGTTTTCAGCAGAACATTTCGCCTGCAGCTTAATCGGTGCATTAGGTGACTTCCCATTTTGTTCGGTATTAAAAACGAAATAATGAATTTGTTACCATGAATATAAATTAGCTTCGAGTTTTATATGTATCGATTTTCTTTGTATATTATTCATAAACGAACGATTACCGTAATTATAAAGGGTTCTAATGTTTATTCAGATGATAAATTTTAATGTAACGTTCATGCAAAAGTAATGTGTTTCTTTGATGAAGTACGCCAAGGACTTTTTCTTTTATTAATTACGTTTTTATTCGGTATACGAGGGTATTCGATGCTTTTTTGGGCCGCAAAATACACCAAAAACGCTGATTTTGGCAGGTTGTTCAACTGTTCTTGGACAACTGCTATCGGTTCCTCCTGAGTTTCGAAGTTGTTCTTTCAGCTTTAGGAAGAGCCAATCACAGGGTGCAAGGTCAGGTGAGTAGGGTGGAGGGTTCAAAACCTTGACGCCACTGTCTTCGATAAAACGCTTGGTCCCGCCAGCTCCGTGAAGTTGGCTCCACGATATTAAGCACTAAATCTAAAATATATTCCAAGATTTAGTGCTTATTTATTGCTTTTTTGTGCTTTAAGAATAAACTTTATAACTGCAATAGTTTACCAGATATTTCAAAAATTGTTTTTGGACGCCAACTTCACGCTGGCTCCGCGACTTTGTCTGATTGTATTCCATTTGCTATAAGATTTAGTGCTTATTTAGTGCTTTTTTGTGCTTCAAGAATTAACTTGATAACTACTTTGGTTTAGGAGATATTTCAAAAATCGTATTTTGGTGCCAACTTTACGCTGGCTTCGCGACTTTGTCTGATTGTATTCAATTTGCTAGAGAATTTAGTGCTTATTTATTGCTTTTTTGTGCTTCAAGAATTAACTTGATAACTACTTTGGTTTAGGAGATATTTCAAAAATCGTATTTTGGTGCCAACTTAACGCTCACTCTGCAACTTTGTCTGATCGTATTTAATTTGCTAGAGTATTTAGTGCTTATTTAATATTTAAACAGACCTCAGAATATTATGGGGAGGTATTGGTTTTGTACTTTGATTTGTTGGATTCATAATTCGTGTACTGAACAAAAAGTTATATTTTATGTTCATCATCTTTATCTGATCTTACAACTTATCGATTAATTTCTTTATATTCTTATTGTATTTTATTGTTGTAAAGTTCAGACTCTACACATGTTTTCTTGTTTTGCAAATATAATTTCTTATTTTTAGGAATAGTCAAGTTCTTTAAATTTTGTATAACTGTTCAAGTTCCCTTCCACTGCACGTGTTACACACAAACTAAAGAGCTTTTAACTGAGGATTGTTTTAATAAAAAGCAATGCTTTTGGGCGCTCTAATAAAGTGATCATCCCAATAGTCACATTTTAAAATAAAGGGGACCCCTTTTTCCTTTTTATTTCTGTAGGCTAAATTTTGATGACTTCATTTTTAACATTTTCTATTTTTGCATCATTTTTGGTAATGCACATTGACCCACATCTAGAACAGCAGGTATATTTCAGTCAATGAACTTTATTTAGCCATTTAACTATTCTTCCCATTGAACACTTGTCCCTTATTTATTGCTTTGCGAACATAAAAACTATTTGTCGTTTCAGATGGTCCAACCTATGCCCTTGTTTAGAATTTTAGCTGGTTTGTTTATATTTTAGTGACTGATAATTCTACTGCAATTGCTTCAAAAACATCTCATTTCACATCTATAATATGCTTTAA